>VZTF01007561.1:839644-852238 GCA_013397755.1 Cnemophilus loriae | reverse complement strand
CGGCCCGTGGGAGGCGGAGCGCGGCCCGGGGCCCGGCAGCCGCCGCCGCCGCTGAGGGAGGAGGGGAGCGGAGCGGAGTGGAGTGGGGCGGGGTGGGGGAAGTGCCGCCGCATCCAGCGAGTGCCGCTGTTGGAAGGCGGCGGGAGCGCTGTGAGCCTCCTGCCCTCTCCGCGGGGCGGCGCGCGGCTGCACGGACACGTGGCGCTCGTTCTCGGCCCGGCACCGAGGAGCAGCGGCTGTGAGCGGAGCTGGAGCCCTGTCCGGCCTTCTGCCGCTCTGTGCCGGAGCACAAGCGGCTCCGCAGCAGCAAGGGAGAACGGTGTTGCACAGCCCCGGCCGTTTCCCTGCGCTGCCGGCCCCTTCTCGCTGGGCCGCGGGGGCAGCACACGGTGAGGGTGCCCTTTGTCGCGGCTCGGGAGCCACCCTAGAGCTCGGGCAGCGCAGAAACTCAGCCATGGGCACGCTGCTGCGAACTTGCCACAGCGGCACAGAAGCCATGCCAATACTCTTGCAGCAGGCACGCTCCTGCCAGCCCGGTCCTTGCCCTGTGCCACCAGCTCACCTGCTGGCAGACCCTTCGTCCCTGCACTGGTGACACGCCTGTGGGAGCACAAGCCACAGCTGGGTCCGTCCTGCTGTGTAGCACCAGCAGAGCCAGATTGCTGGCTGGCAGGTCTAAGGCTGGGGTGTTGCAGGAGGTCACACATGCTCACAGGGGTTTAGTGCATACAGGTGTAGGGGGATCCTTACACCTTCTTGCCACTTCCTCTCTCCTCATCTGCTTTTTACGGCCTCTCCCAAGACAACACTCCTGTATCCAAAAGTGCCTTCAGGGAATCAAGGAGGATTCCTTGCTTTGCTTTCCTTTCTATTGCTTGAATTAACACCTACCTTCTATGGATCTGCTACATTATTCATATTTTGCCACGGAGACTGGGCTCCCTCTTATATGGGGAAGGAGCCATACGTAGTTCTACCGGAAAGGTGAAGGGAAGTTTACCTATTTTTCTGCAATAGTACGGTGATCGTTCACAGTAAAAGGCCATAATCGGTTGTAGCTTACCAATGCCTTACCATCACTTCATCAGGTGTAGGAGATGAATGTAATACATCATGAAACATTCCCCATAAATACTCCACTTGTAAGCACTTCAACAACAAAAAGCAGGAAAAAACTACATCATCATCATCCGGAAAACATGCCTAAAGGCAGGAAGGAAGAGTGGGAGCTAGAGCTGCACACGAACCTGCTGATTCACACAGCTGCTCTTTCTGTGAAATCTCAGATGCAAAGGTGGAAGGCACAGAGTGAAAATATTGGCCTGTGTTTTGCTGTGCTTTGATCAATTAGTGCAGCTGTCCTGGACCTGAAGGAAAAGTTGAGAAACCTTTGTACCTCTGAAATAAAAGAGCTGTGAGGAGGCTGCCACAGTGCTTCCTCTGCTCATGGCATTAATGCACTGAGAAAGGTGCAACTCCTGGCAAATTCTCACTAAAATGACCTCTCACTAGGGGCTGATTCATCACATTTTTGGCTTCAACCAGTTCAACTTTTTTAAACATTTAGAGATCCTTTTAATTTCTGTGCTATACTTTGTTTCCATAATCCTCATTCATACATATTTCTCTTCATAACTGTATCAAACCATAACAAAAAGCGCGATGTTCTTCTTTTGAGGCCTCAGATACACTAATTTGGCTGCGGTTATTTTTTTTGTTTATCATGGAATCACAGGAATCAGCATTTACAGACCATCTTAAATGTCCAAAGTATCACACAGACATTAACTAATGCCTTTTACATTGGATTTGCCACACTGCATCAGACCACCAGCCAGTCTAATCCAACATCCTGTTACCAGCAATAGCCAACTGCCGATGCTTCAGAGGAAGTAAATGCCGCCAACTGCCCTCAAAACAGTTACAGCCCTCTTCCAGCCCAATGCCTGTGACTGACTGGTTCCAATCTTTTCAGGCTCCAGGTTCTGAAGAAGGAGGTGAAACATTTTCTCTTTATTACATGTGCCAATAAAGGAAGGTCGAGAGCTGCCACCATCAGAGCACCTTTCCCCAAAGCACAAAGTTTATGGTCTCAACCCAGATATTTTGGCACAATTTTCCTGATGTTCGCTTTCAGGTTGCTTGAATAGAGATGAAAATAAATAATTCATTGGAACATTTCATTTTCAGTAATAGAAATTTTAAAGCATAAAAGCTGCCAAAGTCCACGGGAAGGTCAAAGCACGCTTATTTTGTGCAGCCCCATCTGATTGAACAATTAATTTCTTATCCAATGCTTATGGATGTTGCTTTTACTCCACAGAAGGAGTTTTACTATCACATAAGTCTTGGTCCATCAATACACTCCTTTCTGCCAGAGACACCGATGGGATTTGGTCCGACTCACTTGGCACAGGGCTAGGGAAAAGGGCAGCTCACACATGGGGGCAGTGAGACACCCCATACCACACCTTGCACTGGTTCCTTTGGCAAACCTGCAGCAGCAGGATGGCAGTGGAAGCTGGGCTGGAGGGGACATGTTTTACAACAATATAAAACATCTCTCGTAGAGATGCAAATGCACACTGTTCTGCACGCCTTGATAGACCCCACAGGGACAGCTGCTGCCCTCTGGATCCAGACCTGCCACTGGATTAATCAGATAAAAGAAACATATTTTTAATCCCAGACATGAAATTTGTATCCTGCCATTCAAACTGCCGAAAGCCTTTCACAACCTTGTGAAAACAAACGGTACTTCTTACCCTCCTGCGCACACCTGCCCGTTCCTTCCCTCCCATGGTGGAGTTCTGTAGTAGGTTGATGCTGGCTGGATTCCAGGCACCCACCAAAGCCTCTCTATCATTCCCCTCTGCAGCTGGACAGGAGAGAGAAAATTTAACGAAGGGTTCATGAGTTGCGATAAGGACCAGGAGAGGTCACTCATCGAATACCATTACAGGCAAAACCAGGATAGAATTAGAGATATTAATTGAATTTATTAGTAAAAAATTAGAGCAGGATAATGAGAAGTAAAATGAAACCTTTGAAACACCTTTCCTCCACCCCTCCCTCCTTCCTGAGCTCTACTTCCTCCCCCAGCAGCGCAGGAAGACAGGGAATGGGAATTATGGTCAGTTCATCACCCATGGCTTTTCACGCTGCTCAGAGAGAGGAGTCCTTCCCCTGTTCCACTGTGGGTCCCTCCCACGGAAAACAGTTCTCCATAAACTTCTCCAACCTGAGTCCATCTCGCAAGCAACAGCTCTCTGCGAACTGCTGCAACATGAGCCCATCCCACAGGCAACAGTCCTGCTCAAACTGCTGCAGTGGGTCACTCTTCCATGGGGTGCAGTCCTTCAAGGACAGGCATTACCACCATTTCTAACTGGCCCAGCCTTGATCAGAGCCACATCCATCTGTGGAGCCACCAGGGACTGGCTCTGCTGGACATGGAGGAAGCTTCTAGCAGCTTCTCACAGAAGCCACCCCTGTACTCCTCCCCTCCACTACCAAAGCTTGGTCACACAAACCCAACGCAACTTCAAAAGTTATTGAAGTCTGTTCAGGTGCCACATATCTAACATGACTCCAATTTCAAGCTAACTTCACTTCTGAGAGAAACCACTGATAAAATATGATTTCTGATAGTAGTGCTCAGCTAGAAAAGGTCTCATGACAGTCTAAGCACTATCAGAAGAGAAAAAACAGTCTAAGAGATAATGTTACTTCAGGCTGTCACACAATCTATCCTTGGCCGTGAGCCTTGGTAATGTTACCATCCTATGTGACCTCCTTCTCCCCAGCACTGTGTGCCCCTGCAGACAATGAGGGAGTGCTGTACCTGCTCCATCATGCCATTTTTTTCTCTCCTCCACACTGCTGCCCAGCCAGCAAACCAAAAGACTAAGACAGCTTCACTAAGGACAGGCTGCTACAGACACCCTTCAGCTCCCAGCTCAGTCATCAAAGACTTTTTGGCTTCAGAGGACTCTCTCACAAACCTTTTTTTCTCAGAGAGAGCTCTTACTGTTAAGATGCAGGACAGCTACTCACATTTTTCTGTTTCCATCAACCCCCCACAACCAGATTGCAGTGGGAAAGCAGGTAGCTGGCATCACACCAGAGATGCCTTTTGTTTCTTGGAGCTGCCAGAATGCCAGGCCTCATTCTAGCAAACAGCATCTCCCACTTGGGCATACATGACAGCTACGCACACTCTTGTTCCTTTGCCTTCTTGCTGGTAACACCTATGTGACCTATTCATTGGCGACTTTTTTGAAATGGGATTTGTCCAGGAGTAAATCAGTTTTTAAGTGCTTTTGAAATCCTCACAGCCCATTAGCCTCCTGTACATTATTCCTCTCTTGTTTTGCTTTTGTTTTTTCCCCACTTCCTTCTTCACACCTCTCCTATTCTGCTAGCCCTTGGTTACACTTCCAGTACCATACACTGGAACCCACAAACATTTTTTGTGTTTAGCAGGGCATTATTCATTATAATTATTCAGAGTAGATGTAAATAGAGCAGTTTATCTCCAAAATACTATTAAAGCAACATGGGAAAAACAAGAATAAAAGAGAAATCTTGGCACACCATCCACCTCTCTGCATTGCTAGGGCACTTGAGTTCATAGTCTGCTTGTGAAGAACAGGTAAGGCTAAACCTGGCTATGAGCATCATCCTTGCCATGACATTTCCCTTCTTGGAGTACCACAAACATGCACTGCATTAAGAGATTTTTTCTTTCTGTGACTTGAAATGCAGCATGCAGTTGTGGAGCAGTCACCAGGGCTGTCATGCTGTCACGGGAGCCAGAAGACTCAGGTCACAACCTGGAGTTTATAGGGATTTGGGTCTTGAAGCTGCACTACATTTGTTCTGTACATATAGGCCTGTACCAGAGAAGCTCAAAAAAAATCATCTCCTGGAAACTACCCAGAGCTTTTCTCTCTGAGGGAAACAAACGAGGCCTTAATTAATTTTCTTTCAAATACAGTAAATTGACTTCTGCTCCAGTTGTGCTAGTTTCAAGGCACACAGCACAATGGTATTAATTCCACTTCACTTAAGGGCTAAATGTTCAGAGCAAGGAAAAGGGAATTTCCTGTAGGTCTTGCTAATGTTGAAGTCAACAACCAAACCACCCTGGTTTTCACAGGAGCGGTTTCTTCAGAGTCTACATTTCTGAGGGTGACTGTGACATGTCCCTGGGTTAGCACAGCAAAATGCAGGATACACGAAAGGCACTGGCTGAGAAAATTGCCTGGTCCTTTGCATATTTTTAAAGGTCAGCCACATCCTGCCTCATATTTCATTTTACAGGCTCAAAGATAGAAGCACTTTTAGTGCCCTAAGGCTAGCTTACTGGTTCGCTGATCACCCTCACTAGCCCTGCTGTCTCAAACTTAATCTTTCTTAACACCAGAGTCTTGCCTGCAGGATTTCTCAACACCGGAATAACACACAGTGTTCTGCACAGGATCTCCTCAGTACCTCACGAACCAGTGGTGTACTCCTCACCTCTATCAGAGACACTTTGCCCAGTAAACCAGAAGATCAAATTTGCCTTCTTAGCATTTGCTTCATTTGGATACAATCAGCACCTACCCCATGTCCCAGAGAACTGCACTCAAATCTCAGCAGAACAATTTGCCTGGACACAGTGCCACTGTACAGCAGCCATGCTGCACAGGTATCTCACTGTGGTGTTCTTCAGTGCCATGGACCTGTACTAGCACCATCTCATTAATCTCATCCCTACACTGTGCTAAAAAGCATGAGAGTTGGAAGCAAAAAATTGTACAACAAAACCCAAATCACTGAGTCCAGTGAGACTTTTAGTTCATGGAGAGAAACTGCAGGATCTGACCTACATACACATGTATAGGAAGCACCAATTCTACAAAACTGTTATGGGAAACTATCCATCCCACCCCCTTTAGTATGTTCAATAATACAGTAGCTGCATCATTGTTTATGTGTTACAGTAAAGAGGTAAAGGAGATCACTCTTTCTTGTCTGAGGGATTCTGTTTCAAAGAGGATGAAGGACAAGACCTCCTTCACCATAAAATACAGTAAGCAATTTAAAGTTACCTTCCAACCATCTTGAAATCCTCCCACTGCCAAGTTTATCTAATATATTTAATATACAGCTTCATTATCACATTGGCTATGCACTGCTTAGGGAAGGTGTTATTATTCCTCTTCACAGATGGAAGAGGGCGGTACAGATCCCATAGATACCAACTCATACCATTTGCTTAGTAAAAAAGTGACAAGCGAAGAACTGGATCTGTTCCTGTCTAACAGCCATTATTCTCAAACCTTCCTTCTTTCCAACAACTTCATGTTCCACAATTTCCTAAAAAGCAGCCCAATTTACTCTCAGCTTCTCCTCTGTGAACTCTGAAAATTGAACTAAGAAAGTCAGGCATCTCTTGACTAATTCTTCAAAATTAAGGGTAGCTGTAGAAGTCTTTCTATTACACAGTAGGTTTTGGTTACAGGACATTTGTTGACTTCTTGGATTCCCACCTGTTCTTTCCACATGATTGTTCATTGTTTGGCTACATACAGACTCTGTACACCTCACGGAAACAGCAAATCTTCATTTTCTTTTCTTTATATAAAACTCAGCCTTTTTCAAACTGCATACTAAAACTACTGTCTGCTGACTTTCATATTTTCTGCGGCAACATCTGGCATAAAAATTGATTGCAAATATGATCAGTTAGGAAGATTCTCTTCTAGCAGTCTTCCAGTTGGCTTTACTCCCAGAAATCAACTCAATGGAAAAGAAGAATCTATTTGGCACTGTCTCCAGTTGCAATTGCTCATTCTTTAGGTAGAACAGTTTCCCCTCTTGGGGAGGTTTGGTTGACATGGGATTCAGTTGGTGGGTTCTGAACTGCACTGGAACTGGTATGGCCTCTGGGGTTCTGGACAGATGCTCTCTGATGCCTAAGGAATTCAGAATCCCAGCTCATGCTGTAAAAGAATAATAGACGCTATGCCCTCCAAAGTCTAAACATATAGCTATAGGTATAACTTGAGGAATTTAAATGTAATCCTATCATTATGGGTAGTAGGCTTCAGCTGCAGACATTGACCTGTGATTAAGCAGAATTATTCATAAGGGGCTTTAGCCAAAGTCACGGCAGCGTTGGTAGCTCAGGTCATTGTTAAACAGTGTTAAAACAGCAGGGGCAACTTGGGCCTTGGCTACCTCCTGTGGACCTAATGTGGGAGAGTGATGCAAAGTTCACTTTGCCTCCATGAGTGGGATATTTGCCTTCCAGTTCTCCTGAATTCAAGAACAGGCATCATGGGTTTAACACTTCTCTGCCTTTCTCCTCAGACCTTAATAGACACCCATGCAGGCTGAGTGCAAAGGCCCCATATACATCCTTTACACTCCATAAGCATGGGTGTATGGACAACAAAACAATGAAAGGTCCGGCTTCCAAATCCTGACCACTCTCTTGCTCCCTGCTGTGCATCACTTCCAGATGAGAGCAGAAGCAAACAGCAAAACTCTTCCTTCTGTCTGCCAGCTCCTTGGCACAGCACCATCAGGCAAGACCAAGTACAATCTAGGAATGGAAAAGTAGCTCATATTTAAATTGGAACATTAAATACTATATCCTAGAATACTATGTTCTGATGTGGCTTCTGATAGGCGAAGGAGGAGTGATGTGAGATTTTTGCAGTTCTAAAAATAGCTAACCAATAAAATCCAAGCAGTGGTGAAGGTAGAAATCATAGAAAAAGAGAAAGAATCTTACTATTCAGCTAATAAACACCTCAGATTAGTTAAAACAAAAATAATTTAAAATCTCCAGTCTTAATCTGACAGTTTGTTCTGTTTGATTACATTTTGCATTTTACTTCCCTTGAAGAGCATCACCAGCAATGTCATATTTCCTACTGTTCTTCAATAGCTTCATGTTGTGATTTCCAGACTGTGCTAGAATAAATAGCGCAGCTTGGAAACTGAAGCAGCGTGCAAGACTGATCATTTGCTCAAAACCAACAGTTTTCAAGTAAATGAATGGCATGTAATTGCGTGTCAACTTCAGCTTGCAAGTGCAACCATGTAGCATTAGGATGTAACCCTCCTGGTGAGTTTACACTCAATGGCACTTGCTTATTAGAGACTATTCTGGGTCACTGCACTATTTGTATATGGATAGTAGCTCATGCACATGTAGTTTGTAGTCCTGCATGGATCACTCTAGTGGTGTACTCCGACCTCTCGTAACAAAGATATCCTCAAACTAATTTCAGGTATTTGTTTACCTCATCTTAAGTTTGCTCTATGACCTTGGGGCCAAATCCTCCATTGATTCACTGTGTGCAAGGGCTCCATGACTTCCTCACGACCACGAGTTCTCTAAAGAAGCCAAGCCTGACCAGAAGAACTGAGTGCATTAGGTTCAACAGCCACATCTGATGTTTGGTTTGTTCCAGTATATGCCAATATTCTAATTGCTCCAGAAATAACCACTGACAACAGAATATCCCGAAAACCAAATAAAATCTACTTTCACATCTATACTTGTTTCCATGGAAATATGCAATGACAAGGTTTTTTTCCCCTCATTTTCTCTGCCAGCCTACCATTTTTTTTTCAAACAGCCCTGGTAACTGACTAGGTTTACCCAAATACAAAAACTACTGCAGATGTGCCAAACTTGCGCAAAGCCAAATAGAGAGCTGTTCAGCATGACCCCAAGAAAGCATCCATGCAGCAACACTCCTGCCAGTCCTTAATACAGGGAGAGACAACTCTCTGCAGATCCTTTCAGCCAGGGACCAGCAAAATCTTTTCATTACCGAGGACTAACTGGTTTCAGTGAGACAGCAAACAGCACACACCATAGTGTTTCCCAGCAAGATGAACACAAATAACAACTCACCATCAGCATGCTGGCCTTAGACTCCAGCTTTATATTAGTGTGAAAGATATAGTATTTGCAGCGCAAGTCTGTCCCCAGTGGCTGCCAAACATTTTGCTTCCGGCTGTAGCCTTCTGCATCGCCCCCCACCATATGTCACCATTCCCAGCTACCTCCTCACACCCGATCTCTTCTCTGCTTCCCTGCTCTGTGCATCTTCCCCAGCCAGAACTCCATTTCCCTAGAGACTTCAATGAGGTTCAGCCACAGCTGACAACATTAGGCAGAGCCTCTGGGCTGTGAGCGGTGCCTCAGTTTGGGCAGTTACTTTGAAGTCTCTCAGGATGCTGTGCACTCATCACATCAGAACAGCCTGGCAGGGGGCCGCAGAGGAGGGAGACCTTGCCACATCTCCCTGGCAGGCAGTCCCCGGCAGCAGGAGGAGAGCAAACGCCCATTCTGCCACCCATGGAGAAAGGGAAAAGCAGGCTGTACCAGAACTGCAGGCAGAGCAGAAGCACAGTGACAAAAACCAAAGGCAAAGCATGAGAAATGTGAAAAAGGAACCAACACTGAAATCTCACAGAGGACTTTGGCTTTTGTCAGGTTGTTACACCGACATTGTGGCATGCTGGGCTTTGGACCTCGGCTATCAGGCAAGCTCAATGTATAAAGTCAAATGGGACTTTATGTTCAGCATTATCACATAGCAGGCTGTAAAATCACTCAGGTGGATGGGCTGCAGGACTGTAAACAAAGGATTATGGCATGTGACAAGTGGCTGTTCAGAGGGAAGGAACCAGGGATACCATGGCGATGGGGATCAGTAAGACATCAGACTGAGTGCCTCATTAAAGTTTTAAACTAGCGCTTAAATCATTCAGCTGACAGAAGAAGGTTGTGCTGGAGGCTCTTGTGTGTCCTGGGAGAGGGGCAGGAGCTGCATCTCAGCAGGGAAGGGACATATTTGGGCAGATGCTTGATGCCTGTTTCCCAGCAGCAGCTAGGAAGAGAAGGGCAATATGCCTGGGAGATACCAGCAAAAATTGTGTCAGGGGGCTTCTTACTCTCCTCTCCCCAAGGCTATTATTTTCGCCTTATCTGCAGGGCTCAGGAAGATGCAAGAATATTCTGGATCAAAACCACGAAGAGTCTAAGCAAGAGGGAACAGGCTGAGAGCTGAAGTAGCTACATAATAGGCCAGCATCAGGGTCGTCCCAACAACGGTATAAACAGCCTGAGACGGAGAGTAGAAATTGCAAACTAGATGAAGACAGGATTCAACCTGGAAAACAAAAGCTATTTAGCAAGGAGGAAACAATTCACCAACTAACATTCCTCTTGGCAGAGGAGGGAAGAGTTCTGGAAAGTCAAACTATGTTGATCTAGCCTTAGGACAGCTAGAAAATTAAAGAAGGAGACACAGAGAAATTAGCTAGAGAGGAGGAAAGCAACACACCAGCACCGGGAATGTGCACACAGCTACCCTGCCAGGCAGCACAGAGCTGAGTGCTGGGCAGGAGCCCACTGCTCAGTTCAGGGCTGTGGCTACCATGAGAGTCTGACACACTGGGAGGAGACAGAAGGTGAAAGCTCCTTGTGCAACTATGGGGGATTGATTTGTGATGACAGTATGCGTTCCTTGTCTCTGAGGGGACATAGAAACAGTTTACAAACATTTGTAAGGCATACACCCAAGCAGAAGGGAGTGCAAATTACTTAGAGAAGACAAAACAAAGAGAGGGAAAACCGAAGCTGAAAGTAACTTAAAAGCTTTTACCAATGAGCTGTAGTAGGTTGTGAAATAGCTCTCATGAAGAAAGCAGAGAAGAACCCAAGCACGGGCAGTTTCAAAGTTGGATGAGAAGAAAGTAATTAATACATGAGCAATGGAAGGTATACGGAAGAATTTGTTGAAGTGATATAAATATTTCCACCCACTCAATCTGTAGTTCCAGTTTTCCACTGCCCTGCATCTCTTGCTATCATCAGTAGCGATGCAAAACTGGAAAATGTTTAATAAAGCATAACCTTATAGTACTGGTCCACCTGAGCACATAGATTTCTAGACTTATCTAGCCGACAGAGAATTAGGCTTTATAATTGTGTCTGAGAAAATTACTCACTAGCAGCGATCCACTTAAACTCCTCCAACGATCTCCTCCTTCCCCATCCCAAACCTCCTTTAGTCTTGATGACATAGGGATATGATCCCATGTTTGGATAGTGTGTGTTAATGTCTCCTAAAGTCACATCCAGCTGCTTCTAAAAATCTCCTGATAAATCCCTTTTTAATTGCATTTGGGAGACCACTTACAGGGCTCCCAAAGATCCACACAGAAACCTGAAAAGATCCAGGTCCAAATACAGTCCTGATGAAGGCTGAAATAGCAACCTGCCAAAAACTTGGAGGAGCCTACACTTTACCTGGCATATACACTTACCAGCTTAATATTTCCCATGAGGAGGGAACACGGCTATAGCTTGACAGGTACAGTGCTACAGTAAGTATTAATGGTTAGCCCCATCAGCCAGAAACCTGGGCTCTTCAGACAGCAGAGAGCTGTTCCCTCACCTGAGGATTTTTCGCGTGACCAATAACCAAGCTTTATAACTGTCTTCTGCAGACTATCATGATGATGAATGAATGAGATCAGACTAGTCAATATGGCTTATTGGTGGAGTTTGCTCACTTGCTGTGGATGCGACATTACCCTGTGCATTCATCAGCACAGGGATGAGCACAATTCAAAGTCTTTGCCTGTACAATATGAAATGACAACCAACCTGCAGCTCCTCAGCTTTCTGCTAAGAACTCCCAGGCCTTTTTGGTTCCTTCTTTTGCTCTGTATCCTTGTCCTGGGCCATCTTGGAAAGTCTTTTGGTGAGTACCATATCCTTCCTTATTAAAGTAAAGCATATTAAGCCGTACCTGTAGAAGTTAAATGAGAAATTGCTGAAAAACATTTACTTCACAACACAGTGACTAAATGTGCATTTACTGCAATGTAAATGGTGCATTTACTGCTCCTGTCCTCTGCCGGAAAAAATCAGAGTTGCTCCACTAAGTGGCACAGATGCTCTGCAGCTCCACAAGCAGCAGTGATCCTCTTTTGGCTGAATGGTATTTCCAGAGCAAAGCATTTCTCGACTCCACTGAGGCTGCTGAGCCCAGGATCCCTGTAGAAACCAGGGATATTTCAAAGTAACTGCAAGCACCATATTCAAAGTGGGTACTCACAAAGGTGTACTGTATTGCCTGACACATCTCTGCATCGAGCAATAGCTTACACTAGCACAAAAGGGAATAAGGTTTCGTGGTTGGAAACTGCTTTGAACTGAAATCTGAGAGCTTTACCATTCCTTTCCAGCTCTGGCGTGAATTCCCTAGGCAGCCCAAGGCAGGCATCTTCTTCTCCCTGGGGCTCAGTTTGCCATCTGTAAAACTGGGTTAGCATCTCCTGCTCCTTCTTATACCCCTTTTATCCTCGTCTACATTAACGGTAAAGACAGATGGGCTTTTTTGTGTGCAGGAACAGTGCAAAACAGGGGGGACGATCGTGAAAGTGCCGCTCATTTGGGGTCTGCAGGGAAAGACGTGGGCTCGGAGGGGCAGGTGCAGGGCAGGACGCACGGATGGAGGGATGCGCACACAGGGAGGGAGGATGCCTGCACGGAAGGACACTCTCCTG
>VZTF01007561.1:761110-839168 GCA_013397755.1 Cnemophilus loriae | reverse complement strand
CACCCCGAACGCCCCCGCGGGCACCCCAGGGCACAACCCGCGCGTCTTAAAGACTCCCCCACCACGCCCCTGCGCCCGACCGCCCAAACACGGCTCCCCGCCCCGGGCACCCCCGCCCCTGGACACTGCCCATTCTCGCCCAGCACCTGCCGCAACCTGCCCCCTTCCTGCACAAACGCAGCCCAGCCCAGGCACCCCTGGTGCAGACCCCGCCGCTCCCTCCCAGCCACTCCTCGCCCCTGCCCGGGGACACAAAGGGGTGCGTGCGCCCGCTGCCCGCCCGCTCACCCGCCGCTGCTCTCTGCCCCGCAGGCCGAGCCATGGTGGAGCCGCCGGCCGAGCCTCCCCCGCAGCCCTGCCCGGCGCCCGGGGGGGCAGCGGGGGGAGAGCCGGCCCGTCCTGGAGAGCAGTCGCCGCTGCTGCACCTGGACCTGTACAACTTCGACTGCGCGGCGGCGGACGGCAGCCGGTACGTGCTGACCAGCCCGCGGTCGCTGGAGGCCTGCGCCCGCTGCGCCGTGCGGCCCGTGGAGCTGCTGCCGCGGGCGCTGGGGGACTTGCTGAGAGAGGCGCCCGGGCGCTCCATGCGGGTGGCCGCCGGCCTCTACGAGGCCTACGAGCGGGAGCGCCGCCGCAAGCTGCAGCAGTGCCGGGAGGAGCGGGAGAGGATTATCCGGGAGGAGAAGAGGCGGATCCTCGCGCCCCTCGGCAGCCTGCCGCCTTCGCCCGCCGCCCGCGTCTCCTCCCGGGCTGCGGCCGCAGCTGCCGGCGGGCCCCGAACCCATGGGGGGGGGAAGGCCAGGGCATCGAGGGGTGCCAAGGGCAAGAGCCACTCCCTGGACTCGCTGCAGAAGCGCCGCGAGGGTAGCTGGGGCAAGACCTCCTCTGAGTCGGGCGCTTCATCGTCCTACAGCGGGGAGAGCCTGCGGGAGCGCGGGGGCAAGGTGTGCGGCCGGGGTCGGGGTGTAGCCGCCGCCAATGGGACCCTGCTGGGGCGCAGCTTCAGCCTGGGCGACCTCAGCCACTCGCCACAGACTGCCCAGAGAGTCGAGAGGATCGTCAGGGAGGTGAAGAGGAAGAAGGGTCTCTCAGAGGTGCCTGAGAGAGACAAGAAGATCGCGGCGCTGATGATCGCCAAGCACCAGGAGGCCAACCTCCTGCGGGAGCAGCGGCAGGCAGCCCATCTACAGTGGGACAGCCAGCGGCGCCTAGCTGAGCAGCGGAAGGAGCAGGAGGAGAAGGAGAAGCAGAGGGCCCTCCTGCAGGGTCAGCGGATGTGGGAGAGCCAGGTGGAGAAGCGGCGAGGGAGACTGTACCAGGAGCAGGAGGAAGCTGCCCTGCTGAAGCAGAGGCAGCTCCTGGTGTGTGAGGAGAGGTGGCGGGAGCAAGCGGAGAAGCAGGAGCGGCTGCGGAGGGAGAGGCTGGAGAGGGCCATCAAGGAGGACAAGCAGAAAAAACTCCATCAAGAGCTCAACCTGAAGGCGAAGGAGGAGGTCAAGAAAGAGCACCAGGAGCGAGAGGAGCAGCTCCTCCAGGAGAAGCTGTCCACAGCTGCACAGAAGAGGCTGAAGAAGGAGGTGCAGCTGCAGAAGGAGAAGAGACTGTTCAACCAAGCAGAGAAGCTGAAGCACGAGGCCTTGCTCAAGGAACTGGCCAAGCAAGAGGCAGAAGAGAAGGAAATGCTGAAGGCATCCCTGAAGATGAGTTTGACAAAGGCTCAGGAGAACTACGAGCAGCTTGTGGAGAAGAGGAACCAGGAGCTGAGGGAGAAGGCCAGGCGTGAGGACATGCAGATCCAGAGAGCTAAACTGGCAGCAGAGAAGAAGGAAAGGGAGCAGAAGGAGCACTTGGAAGCACTGGCTAGAGAGACGGAGAGAAAGCTCCAGCATGCTGCCCAGGTGGCTGAAGAGGCTGTCCAAGAAAAAGCCCGCAAACTGGTCTTGAGCCGTCTGGAGAAGGAAAAAGTGCAGAAGATGAACAAGCAAAAGGTGGAACAGTATGAGGACTTACGGCGCAGGGAAATTCTCCTCTCTATAGAGAGGAAGTTGGAGAGAAGTGAGCAGATCTTCAAGGAGAAGAAGACTGTCTTAGAAAATGCCAGGTCTGTTGCTCGAGCATCCTTCCACGTGCGGGAAAAGGTGCGGGAGGAGACGAACATGCGCACCTTTGACAAGATGGCCTTTGAAGCAGAACTGCATGCTCACCTTAGTAAGAAATGAAAGATCTTGTCATGGATGAGTGAGGATCCACCACTGATTGTCCATTGTAATGTGACAGAAAGCTCCTCAGTATGAGCATTTAAAAAACAACGAAAACCAACATCCACCCTAATTTCTTACTTTGGGGGAGCAGGGTACCGCACAAAAATGTGGCAGCTATTTCACATACTGTTTTAAATACATTTTTTGTTCTGGGTGTGTTTTAAAGACTGACCTCAGTCATCTTTACAGAGAGGAAGCAAGTTTTTGTGTCCTCCACCCCACAAGCACATGCATTTTGTCAGAGAGGGCTGCAAAATCTGCTTGAAGCCTCAGAGTTACTGACTGATTGTTTACACCAGAGATGACTACAGCTGCACTCTCCAGCTGGAAATGCAAACAGAGGTTGCTGACTACTAGAGCCTGCTGAATATGAACCAAAACCACCCAAGCTGATGCTGCCTGGAGTGATGGGCAGTTAAGTTATGGGACTGCATTTTCAAAGCTGGTGCACTCCCATGCTGAAGGTGAGGAAGGCTGGAGTACAGAATGCCATATGCCCTGGGTGCCCCTTGGCTGCTGCTAGTACCAAGCTAGGGAAAGCACAGATCAAGGCCATGTAAAGTAGACATCGTGATCAGAGCTGGGCGGAAGCTGTCTGAAAGTGCTCACAAACACAATTTTGTTTTTGCTGTTTGTAACTGTTACCCCTCCAAGGTATCCTCACTTCTTCTTCTCCTTTCCAAGTTTCTCTTACAAACATCCATAGAATTCCTTCTTTTCATTTGGAGGAGGGAGAAAAGGAGAGAAATTTGTGGACTGACAAGCACCCACACAAGCCACTTGTTCATTAAGATATAAAAATGAATGAATCTGTGGAATCTGGACTTTGGGGGAAATACAGAGGTCACTTGTAAATGGAAATCACCACCCTCAGGAATTCTCAAAAGTCAAGAAGATCCTCAGCCACCTTATCCAATTTGCCCTGTCTTGAGCAGGAGGTTGGACCAGATGTCCTCCAGAGTTCCCTTCCAACCTTATAGTTCTCATGAGCTGCATACAATGAGACATTCGCCCAGCTCTTATCATCATCTACTGGGCAGGGCAGCATTTCTCTGTCCACTGGTGCTAAGAGTTGTATTCTTATAGAGAGCACAAGAACGAGTAGATGCACAAAATAAGGTACATTTCAGATTCTCTTAGATGAGGGTCTTGTCTTTTTTATAAGAGTTAACTCAATACTGTTTAGAGGGAACTGAGTCCTTCTGCAATTAAATACACCAGAAACGTGAAAAGCCTACCTGTGCCCTGTGCACAGCATTCAAGTACAACAGTGTTCTGCTCCAGGTTTCCACATTTACTCTTTATTGAGTTGGAGTTGCAAGCACACGTCCAAAGCAGGCACTTGGCTTTTTTTTTTTCTGGCTCTGAGCAGCATCAGCTCTCTGTTCCACCATCCGTGATGCCGTATTGGGTTGCTCTGGTGATAGCAGTCAGACCTGGAGCATGGAGGAGAAGCAGCAAGAACAGACAGGGTCTTGTTTCTTCGCAGATGTCTCTGACATACAACACAGTAGAAGAGACAACCAGAAGAAGGTTGACATATGGCGCAGACATGCAGTCTCGCATGCATAGATTGCTTACCAGAATTTCCCAGGAGGTAACAGCAGGTCAGAACCCTTCTAGAAGGCTTTAAAGAAGGTGTTAAATGAACAGTAACAACAACAATGGACCAAATACACCTTGGTGCCCTGCAAGGCTGGCGACATTAGACAAACAGTGTTGAAAATAAAGAAGTAGGTATTTTTTTTATTTTTATAGAACTTGCTCTTCTTTGAATCATGGTACAATTGGTGGTGTTAAGGGCAGGCAGCATGAAAGTAGAAATTAGGGCACCTGAACAGTGTTTGCTCTGTCAGTCATTGGCTCACTGTGTAATGCCAGGCAAGTCCTCTGAGGCTGGACTTGCTCCTGTTGATATAAACAGAAGTGGAGTTGGGCTCTTGGAGTTGCTGGGACTCACAAGAAATAGTAAGACTTGGCTTGGCAAAGCACTTCAAAGACATTGGACAAATGTTGCTTACAAAGCACAAAGTAATATTTATTTATTTATGTATTTATTTATTTATTTGAGTGGTTATTAAAGTATAACATTCCTTGGTGAAAAGCATTAATTAACAGCAAAATCTGGTAGCTGTGGAAAGGACAGCTGCATTACTGGTTCCAGCAAGGAGGCTGTCCCCTCACCCTTGTCCTCAAAGCAGCAACTAGAACAGTGAAACAAATCCTGCTGTAACACTGGACAAGGTCCTTGAAAAAACACAGGCTTCCCCACATGTTGTCCGTGCCACAGTGATCTATGTGTGCCCTTGTAGCTGCAAAAACCTAGAAAAGAGATGGCCAGTGGCCCAAATCCAACCATTGCAAAACTGCCCCTGCTCCCTGACAGCACTGGAGTTGGGATAAAACCTGCAGTGACTCCAGCATAGCCAGTGTTTCATCTGGTGTGTAGCCTTTAGGGCTGCAGAGAAAGCCTGCCAGCATGGATATGAGGGCTTTTCCTTCCTGTGTCATTGCACTGTGGTTGAAATTCACTGCTTGGTTCATTTAGCAGAGGGAAAATGGGGGGAGCTGGGAAACAGTGGAAAGAAGGCAAATGGTAGTGGGTGAATTACCAGGCAGCCTCTTAACTGGAGCAGCATTTTTTCCCTAAAGCTCTACTGCAATCTACCTGAAGACTGTCCAAACCTCCCTCTGACAAGGGCATTTCCAGACTGAGAACATTCTGCAGCCCAGGAGACGTGTCTTGGCCACTGACTGTAATTACACCTGGGGTCCATCTCTTGCTGCTGACTGAGTTTGACACCTTGGGGCTACAGCTGAACTAATCAACACAAACCTACATGATGGTAATTGGATTGGCAATCTAGTGTTCCTATACTGTGCAGTGTACAGCTCAAGTTTTGAATGTGCAATCTGAGAAAAAAATATTTTTTTTCAAAAGACATTAATCTGTGTATGGAAATTTTTTATTTCTGTAGTGGTTTAAGTCCAAAGTCTGTTAAATTCATTTTATGAGTTTACAATTGCGGCATGGAAGATTGAAGTCAGCAGTTTGGGTGGAGGCATGAGAGGTATTTCTTTGGTCTGCTTATGCTTCTCTTTATTTGAGAAGGAATTCTACTCCTGGATTTCTGTGGGAACAGAGATTAAACCCTGGGTCACATGTGAAAAGTATGGCCCTTTTAGATGGGGCTTATTTGGTTTTTTTGCTCTTGAGCTGCAGACTAGAGAGAACTAAAAATCAAAGCAAGCAGCATGGAGGAGAAGCACTGACTAAGGAGCAGTTTCATTTGGCTGAGCACTGGAGGAATTTTGGAACACAATGGAACACATTTTCCATGTTCACAAACCCTTGTTTATGTGGATTGTCTAGTTTTTAACTGCATCTGGGCTAAAACTTGAGCCCTTCAGTGCTGGAGAGAGTGCCAACAATCTTACCTGCGTGCTTCCTCTTCACACAAAATTCATCAGTAAAACAACCTCTCTGTCAAGGTTGAATCTGGTTGGCAGATATGTCCAAAAGCTATTAGGAGGAGCAGCTGTACCACCACTAGTTAATATTTTACAAGGTGAATTTTAAGCCAGTTTATGCTAAGTTCTTTCACCACGTGAATAAGAGGGATTTCTCCCGATGCCAGGGGCATTCTGTTCACTAAACAAATGCTGAATATGCAGTGCTCACAGGTTTGAGAGGGGACTTAGTTGGATGTACACATCTTTATTAAGCCAAGTCTGGACAGGGAGATGTGGGAAACACAGAATTTGCAATACATAGCCAGGCTTATCATATCTTACCTGAGGATGGCTTCTCATTGCTGCACTTGTTGCATCAAAGAAAGACTTGCTTTCAGCTGTGGGCGTTCTTCTGCTGGTAAAGACAAAAATGTAACAGTTGAAATGCCATTTTGAACATGGTTTTTTGGTTTGGGCTTTTTTTGGTTTTGTTGGGGTTTTGTTTTAAAGAAGATTCAGGGAGATGGAAGCACGAGATACAAAGCTAGTTATATGCAGCACATTACTGATGGTAAGTGTGTCCTCACACATAGTTCTGCTCTGTGGAGCTGGGACTGTGCTGTTGTTTAGTAGAGCAGCCACTACATCCAAGAGAGCAGAGGTGTTCTCATATCTCAGATCTGTTCTCATATCACACAGGCTCACTTCAAAGCAATCAAGCTCTAATGCTTTGCTGAGTCAAGCTTCCAGGGAATTTAGTTTGTTAGGATTGGACTTAGCCTTCCTAGTTGTAAAAGAAGTCATAGGCAAAGAAGAGGAAGACACTGGCTTAGCCCAGTCCTTCTGGAAATTAGCCCCGAGACACCTGCTTCACAGTGCAGTACAGGGATGTTGCGGTGTGAGCTGACGGAGCCCTGATACAACTACTTGGGAGAGTGCAGCCCCACAATTCCTTGGCAAGCAAGTAGCACCCACTGTAAAGAGCCAGTACAGAGGCACAGTAAGAAAATCATAATGCTTCTGGCTTCTAGGCAGGCAGCAGCTCTGCCTTCCTTTTTGGTGGGATATTATTAGGTGATGTTTTGAAGAGAAAACACTGGGAACAAGAAAAAAAAAATGCAAAACTCTTCCAACATAAGATACCTGGAAACAGATTCTCCATTCATGGAAAGCATCCAGCACTCTGGGGATGCCAACCTTCAGAGCCTTCACAATGGAATATACCCAACATCTCACATGCCTTTTAGCACTAGGACATGAAAAAAATTCAGTTCTAGGTCTGACTTCTTTGTCCTTAGCCCGCTCTTTGAACAAGCATCTTTACTGTGAAACATTACCTTGTTATTGTAAGATTCTAGCCTGAAAGGACCCAAGTCTTTCTCTGTTAGCTTTGCACTCATCTACATCCCTGCCGTTCAGCAAGGAATCCTCTGCATTACAAAACTGCTCTGGCAGTAAGAATCATCCTGTATTACAAAACCAAACTGCCAGTGCTATTTTGTTCTTATGTGCTTTACACAGCTCCCTGCATCTAATCTCAGGACCTGGCTGTGAGGTAAACTAGCCCCCAGCCTAAGTACAAGCAAACTGAAGCAGAAAGAACTGATGTGATTTGCCCCAGGCCATGTTGGCCTCCCTGTTCTAGCTGGAGCTCTCACTCACGTCCTCCCTAATCCCCATGCAGTCCTCTAGTTAACCTCTCCTGACTGCAGTGGAGGGATATCCCTGTGCCCCTGCTGTGGCAGCTCCCCTGACTCCTGATCTGCAGCTGTTACTTCATGGAGGATAAAGGTTTTAAGCCACCAGCCACCACTTCCGGGCATTGCCCCCAAACCCTGAAACACTTTTAAACAGGGGGGCCTGAAGGTTAGATAAGGCTGCACTGGGAGCCCAGGACAGGGGCAGGGTGAGAGGAATATGCATTAGGAGTTACAGATGGAAATGTTAAATGAATGAGTAAACATGGACTGAGTATCCTTATACCATCCTGGCTAGCTAGAATCACTTAGATCTCTGTGTATGACAGCATACAATAACACTTTCTTTCAGCACATTAAACTTGCAGGGCCCAGTTAATCCCATTAGTTACCTCTCTAGGGCCTGCAGAGTTATTCCTGGAGTGAATACAGCCTAGATATATTAAACTTTTCATTATTTATGTAAATCACAATGGCTTGGCAGAGCTTATGCTTTCAAGAGCTTGGTGGAAATTTTCTCCTGCCTGAGCAGTACCCAGGCAATGAGATGGGATGGTCACATATCAGTTGATATTTTTAGACTGGGTGACAAATTTGTCAATACCCTGGTGCTGGACACTGTGTTCCTGGGTGTTTACAAAGCAGTGTCTGCTTAAGCAGCTCAGTGCAGCTGAGGGGAAGAGCAGCTGGCACAGAAGTACCTTGTCAGACAGTAAGCTAAACAGTGGGGAGTAAGAGATTTGGCTCTTCATCTGTTGGGTGCTACTGGGAATGTTTTGGTTTGTAGGAGGGTGATGCTATAATTTCATCTCTTTTTTAATCATCTCCAAAGTAAGCTGTGCTATTTTTGACAATTATTTAATGATTTATAAGAGACAGAAAAATAAATGAGGAAGGGAACGTAAAACACAGATGTGCAGGTAAAGCTGAAAACCATTTTCTTTTCCCTCCTGAAAAAAGCCATATTATGCCAGCAGGTGAAAGTTTTGTTAAGTGCCACGTTGTGTGCAATTTCTTACACCCTAGGAGGGGACTGCTCTGTTCACAAGCTTTGCTACTTATACACCTGTCTCCTATACATGCTGACAAGACAGGCTTCGTGTTTACCTCCCAGCAACAGCTATTTCTTCAGATTTCAAGGAAAAGGTGAGATCCATTAACAGGCACTATTTTCACTGTAGAGGGACCACTACACAGCCATCCTGGGTAGACTTGGTCCACGTCTGACATGAATCCTGATGGAAGAGTGGTACTTTCTTCTCATCAGGGAATTTCAGCAGCTCTCATCCAGATGTTTTAGGAGCCGCTGCACCATTTTCAGCTGCCACCTGAAGCTGTCAAGCTGTCCTTGTTTCCTAGTTTGGTCCTGAGGCTCCTGCTCCCATTGCCTGCAGGTAGGTACCTGGGGAGCTGACCACAGGGTGCAGCCAAGTCTCCACTTGTCTGCAGAGGCTTCAAGAAAACTAATTTGCCCTGCTCTTCCTTAAAATGGGGCATGTCTGTGCATGAGCAACTACAGGAACTGTCTGAATCTGGGCTTTGGGTGGCATAGATTGAAAACCTGCAGAAGAACTGGGGTATTGTGGCATAGCAAAAAGAGATGCTACTGTTTTATTTTTAATTATCAACACCACTGCTAATTTGCTTTCCTTGCATTGCTTTCCCAGACAGTACCATGAATTAGCATTAACAGCCCCAGAGGAAGTGCTTAGCTGTTGCCCTCCCAACTTAGACCACTGCTTGGCATGGGAAGTGGTGTCCCTTCTTGCCTTGAGAGCGAAGCTTTCCTTTCTGCAGTCATCACTGCATCACACACAGGTGCTCTGGGGACAGGCTGGCATCCTAAGATACATCCATCCTGTCACCACTATCAGCAGCTTCTCCTTATGACCTGAACTCTACCAGTAAATTCCTATCTAGCTCATGTAGGTCTGCATGACCTGTCATGACAGGGATTTTAGATATGTTGTAACAGCTATAAGTCATGATGTTGCTTTTGCTGTTATCAGTTTCACCTACTGCTGCTCCGGAGGAAGAAAACCCAGGGAGGACTGTTTCAGTAAACCAGAGGTGACCTGCCTGCTCTCAGAAGATGCTAGGCAGGTAGGCACGCTGAGGGCTTCAGGGCTTTATGCAACACTAGAGCACCTGACATCTTAGGTTAGCTGTAGATATACTCCATATCACTTTTCATGGTAGCTGTCACTCCAACTTACATCTCTTGGGTGCTGTGAGTCCTAGTATTTTCCAGGGAGAAGGCACTCTGTCTTGTAACAGAAGTTCCTACAATATTTCGAAGAACCTGCACAACCTGTTTGCAGAATCAGGTATTTCAATGAATTTCGCATATGGTTCCATCAAAAAAATTGTAGAAGTAGATATTCCTGAAGGCAGTGATGTTCACACCCAGAGCTACTGTCCTCTCTAAGTGTCTCTGAACAGACTGCACTGTGCTCCTCCAGAGATTTCTTGCGGCTCCTGCCATCTCTGAGAACCTGCAGATCCCTCCCTGCAAAGACACTGTACTATGATGTAGATGCCACGTGATTCAGTCACAGCCTGCAAGTCCCCAGATGCACAGAAAATTTGCCTTAAGCTACCAGGGGAATTTCTGCAGAGTCTCCTGGAATCCGCAGGGCCCTTTCCATCCGTCCTGATGCCACTGCTGTATAAACTCCCAAGCTGTACAGTACCTGCTGACCCAGTAATGCTGTCTGAGTCCTCTCCATGGCAACGCACTGCGGTGTCCTCAGGTACAGGGAGGCGTCCTGCAAGCAGGCAAGGATGGGCAGGGAGTCGATGTGTCAGATGTATGGAGAATAATTTTAGCATAAGTTTTTTCTGTGGGGAAATTGGAGGCACAAATGCAGAGGGAGAAAATGACTCCCCAGAGGAAATGAAAGAATGTGTGAAGAAGAAAGAAATAACAAATTGAGTTATTTAAATATCCTTAAAATCATAGGAGACATGGTTTGTATGTCTCATGCAACAGATGTATGGCCAAGCAGCTTCACACATTTTAGATACCCTCAGAGAATGAAGAATGGTAGAAAGGACTTAGGACCTCAGGTAAGAAAGGAATGATGTTTTCCAGCAAGGGTTACAGTTGGCCAGAGTGGAAAATTGTAGAAAAACTGTTCTTGACATCCCCACCTATGATGGCTCTCATACCACTACAGCAAAGAAACATGTCCTGAATGCATGGTGGGAGTAAGAATGGAAAAGAGAAACCTGGGATAAACACATACAGGACTTAAACAAATGTATAATATAATGAAAATAAGACTGGGACCCTACATGAAAGTCAGGATGAATTGTGGATTTTTTTAGGTCTCCTTCCTCATGAAGGCTCCTCCATTACAGTAGCAGAGAAATGCCTTTTGGAGTACTCCAGCCCAGTGGCTTCATCTACCCCAGGCCTGCATGGGTGCTGCTCCAGGCATCTGTCAGGCAGCGCCCCGCAATGTTAGGAAGGAGCCTGAGCTAAACCACCACCCTTTGGGCTCTAGGGCAGCAGCCAAGTGTGCTCAGAGTTCTCCTGTGAAGCAGAGGGTGATGAGGAGCACTTCTTTCAGTATTGGAATCTGGGCTGGCAGTGAAAGGATTTTATCGTGTGTCAGTGCTAGGATCAGGAGGATGAGCTAAGAAGAGGTAATGTATCTGAAGACCACAGGATGAAGAAGCACATTTCTACTAAAAACTGTTTTAATTCTGCCCTTTTTTTTTGGGAGGGGGGGGGGGTTGGGGGTTTTTTTGTTTGGTTGGTTTGATTTGGTTTTTTGGGTTTTTTTGTTGGTTTGGTTTTGGTTTGGGTATTTTGTTTTCTTTTCTTTTCAAGTTGTTCGGTTGTTTCTTCCTTAAACACCAAATTTAACATCAAATTGCCAGGATTTGGTAGAGACCCACAGCATGCCCATAGTCCAGTTCTTATTAGGGAACTGGATTGCTGGCTGGCAGTGTTTCCCAAAGACCAGATCCATACCTGCCTTTATTTGTAAGCAACCATTTCGATTCAGTCACCAGACCCGGGACTGGTTCCTGCCTGCTGAGGCAAACTGCCTGAGGACAAGCACATGGTGGTGACAACTAGCACATTCCTGTGTCCAGCAGAGGTGGCACCACAGCCAGAGGTAATCTGAGGCTGGGGCTGTTTCCAGAGAGAGCAGGGACCTTCTGAAAGGGAAAAGCCAGATTAAAGGGGAGTCATAATCCTTAACTATGCAGTGACAGCCCAGGAAGAGAGGATTGCTCAAAAAACCTAAGGGTCTTCCCTCAAGAATGATAGCGCCTCACCGCTGGCAAGCTGGATGTGGGCTTATGTCTCCATCTTCTCCTTCTCTGGCACGGGCAAGAAACAGAATTACAGCAAAATGCAGGAGACAGAAGTCTGGCTGTGGGGATGAAACCTCCTAGGTGAGACCCTGTCAGTCAAAGCTCTCCCCAATTTCACTTGCAGACAGAACCCTAAATACCGCTGGGAGAGTGGGCTTCAACCCTCAGTTTGTACAACCTGAAGCCTGGTCATGCACCCACGCTCTGATGCATTTGCTGCACTTTCTTGGACATGAGGCAGGCTTGTGGGGCTTTCCAGCATGCCAGCTGCATGCTTCGCAGCCATATCCCAGCCACAGCTTTGAAACAGTGGAAAAGGTTGTATCTCATTCTTTCCCAGTTCAAATCAGCAGGATTAGTTGTTTATTCAGGAGTCCCTTCCCCCATCGTCAGGGAAAAATAATTATAAACCTTCTTTTTATATATGCCAGCTAGCAGACAGGATCAGTACGCAAAGGGACTCCCTGATTTCTGACATGCCTAAGCCCTCAGACGACTGTGGGGTTTTTGCACCATATGGCTCTATCACTTGACAAAATAGTGCCCTAGAAAGGCTGGTTGTTTTCCAGTCTGCCACCAAATTAACTTAGGAGGATGGGCACATACAGCCACAGTTTCTGCATCGTTACCACCATTTCTGAGGTCTCCAGACCTATTGCAAGCCACTGTATTTTTGCAGCACCTCCTGCCCCCCCTCCAGGACCAGCTACCAAAGGGATTAAACACGGCATGTTATCTACTGCAGTGGCTTAATCACTAAGCAAAGCACTCATCCCCTGACCACAAGGTCAAGGAATTATCTTCCTGACAGATAATGCAGCCAGGGCTTGGAACAAAATGAGGAGCTGAACTGTCATTGCAAGCCCACAGACCACAGTTTTATTGCTGTTGCTGGGGAAGTAATGCTGCTAAGATGCTGTGGAAGTGCAGCGTGACTCTTTCCACCTGCCCCAAAATGCCTTTTGGTGTCAGGGGAAGATAAGCACAGCAAAAATGGTATTCAGTTTTGGGTACATACATCTCCGTGTCTTAAACACCCCTTATTCCAAACTTGTCCCTCTGAAAGTGAAAGGTTTTGATGGTTGGATGTTTTTGGCACCATGTACTAAAGAGACTGAAGAACTAACTGAGATCTGATATTGGGCCAGAAGAGAAGTGACCTTGGGGGAAACATACATATCTAGAAATACAGAGGGCATAGATTCTACACATTAGTTTCAGCAGAAGGTGGGAAGTCCTGTTCCTGTGTAAGCTGGCCTGTTGGGGCAGAGCTGCAGAGCCTGCCAGCCCCACAGCCCACTGCACAGCGATGGGCTGCGAGAGGGCAACTCACACCAATGCGGGGAAAAGTTCTTCATTTGAGATTTAAATATAGAGAGCCCAGGTCTGCTGCCACCATAAAAGAGTGAGGAAAACTCCTGACACAGCAAGCTGCAAAGCGGGGTTCTTACTAGGTGCTAGCACAGGGCATCAGCTCCCACAGCATTGCTGTGAGTGCCTTGGGACCCTCTGCACGGAGCCAGGCAGGATGAGCCATGGTCTCCTGCCTGGTGGCTGCCAAGAGCAGCACCTTTTCATACAAGGGGAAGGTGTAAACTGAGATTACAGAAAAAGGCTGAGAGTATGAGGCTCTCTACCCAAAGCTGGGTAGTACAAATAGCTTGCAGCTCTCCAGGTGACTTCTTCGTGGTCACATATATGACAGGAACTCCAGAGGAGGAATCCTCATCTCTACAAGAGTCTAGGTCCCAAAGACTCTGGTTGAAATTACACGCGTGCTAAATCTTCCTTGTTGTGCCTTTCAAAAGCAGCTAAGCAATCAAATGACATCTCACCTCTCTCAGCACATCTTGCCTTTTGCAGTCCAGCTGCTCCCTAAAGGCCCTGGTTGTTACCACTTGTCTGTGAAACATTCACACCCTGCCAAGTCTGTGTGCCTTACCTGTGAACAGCAAGGGCCACACTGCAGCCAGAGGCACCACTATTCATCTTCCCACCAGGAGATGCTTCCTGCAGCACTGGTGAGGAATGTGAGAGAAGCAGCTTCCACCTTAAAGCACGAGATTAACACAGCTTAGCAAATTTCACTGTTCTTCAGCTATAAATCAAAAATAAAAAATATTTTTATTACTTTTGCTCAAAACATGAAGGGTTTGATTATCTCTGAGATGTCTGTCTCTATTAAGCTTGGTGGATCCTCCAAAGAGCTCACTGAGGTTTTGTGCCTGCTGTTGATCCTCCTGGGGCAGGGCACAAATAGCAGAGCCCTTTCCATACACCGACTTCCAACCTAACAGCTAAGGCACAGCAGAAACACAGGCAGGACTGGCAGGAGTAAGTAACCTGCCTGCCCTGCAAGAGGCCTGGATGAGCTAGCTGCAAATAAAGGTCCTTTTTCCCCATCTCTTTTCTCAGGCAAAGGAGACAACACCCCACAGTGCTCTGTGTAGAAAACAGAGCACTAATAAAGCTTTAGATTTTCCACTCAACTGCTGCTCCTCAGCTCCCCTCACTTTCCCACCTGCATTTCTCTGTGCCTTTGAGGAAATCTGACATTACATATTTTTCTATATTGTTCTTAATTAGGAAAAAAAAAAAATCTCCTTCCATTAAGTGGCTCTCAAGAGCAGAGACAGGGGAGCATGCACTGAAAGCTATCTGCCTTACAGCCTGCCGGGGGCCCTGTCCTCAGTGTCTCTCCCATAGCCTCAATATTGCTTTGTCCATAGCAGAAAACTGCACAACCCCTTCAGAAAAACCACATCTCTCTTCTAGAGCATGTAAAGGAAAGGACCCCTTTTAACGACGTGGAAATCAAGCAGTGCCCTACCTGTCTTGTGTGTGCTTCTCTCCACAGGGATGTGGCTGTGGGATGCGGCTGGGTACGCAACCCAGAGCTTGTTCTGACCAAGCTACAAGGTGCTCCCCAGAAAGGGAAATGGCTGCACAGGTTCACCAGGTCAGCTGGGGAATGGCATGAGCTGCTTTTTCCTCCCATGAAGCTCCAGCCTGGCACCTCTACTTACTAGGTTTTCCATTTCATTAAGTTTCACCTCCTCCCTACAAGTAGACTTTAATTCATAACTTCTCTACATTTCTACCATGCTCCAGATGACAGTATGGCCACCAAGAACAAGACCATCTCTTCCAGAGGATTCACCAACCTTCAGCCTCCAAAGTTTACAGTAATTAACCTAGATAACGATTAATCTTCCCCCAAAAATGGTCCATATATGTTTAGATACAAATAGCTCTTGGAAAATGTATATATTTAATTGTAATTAAATATAGCCCCTCTAGCAGTAAGCCTGAGGGCCTGGGACAGCAACTGCTTTACTTCTTCTCCTCATTAGTGGTACCAGATCCTGCCTGCTGTGTGAGATGGGCTCCCTCCCACCAAGCCCCCTGGTTCCTCTCCTTCCCCTTGCTCAGGCACTGCCAGCTGAGTTTGCTAGGTTTTCCTTGGGAACTCCTCTGCCTTCTGGCTCTCAGTGCACAGCCAAGTCGTGGAGGCCTGCTAGCCCAAGTGCTCCCCAGCCAGCTGCTGCTCCTGAATACCTCCTGGAGGGTCTGTGCTGGGTGTGTGTAGGAATGTGTTGGTCCAGACAGCAGTTAATGCAGGTGGGGAAATCCCTGGTGTATGCCAGAGATGACATGCCTCAGATCCTGTTCCAAGACTTTTTTGCCATAGATTAAGAATGGCACTAAAAGTCACCCTATGATAAGTAGGTGAAACATACTTGTCTGTGGCAAGCAGAAGAGATTAGAGGCTGTTTTCAATAAATCTCTGAAGATTAAGGAGAAAGGAGATTCCATAAAGTGAAATCTGATTTGTCTTTGGCACAGCTGTCTATCTAAAGATGAGTACCCACATCCCATTTCTGTACAATTCACATTTCTCCACATACAGCCTCCAGAAAGTGATCTGAAGTCATGGCTTTACTACTGTAGCTAGCATCCATAACATGGCAGGCTGTGGTATCAGGGCTGTGGGGATGGCAAATGCTGACCCATTTCTCCTTAGAAAGGAGGCAGGATTCATTTCATGTTACCTTGGGAACTCACACCCTGCCATGGCAAACATCACTCAGACAGGCAGAGGAAAAGCTGAATATAGTCCTGTCTGTCCTACTGTCTTCTGACCTTATACAACACAGCCTCCTTCTTCCATAATTGATGTCTCCTGCTGCAGAGGCAGCCACAGCTTCTGATTCTCTGGCTATCCCATTACAGCAGTAGTAAGTGCAAGCCCATTATTCTGCAAAACAATTCAAATTAATTCAGAGCCTTAAACCAGGAAGTCTTTCTTTATAACACCACCTCTCCCTTGCTGCTCTGCAGCTACAAGAAGTCAGCAGCTCCGTCCCTCCATTTTCCCCATGAGCCCATTGTCTGGGACACACACACCATCTCCTCCAAGGAAACAGTTTCATGTTTTCTTTTCAGTGACATTCAGAGATACTTAAAACATCTCTGATGCATGTTAGAGGGATGTCTTTCCAGGGCTCTTAGGGTATAGCTGCAGTCTGTTAAATCATGCGGATAGGAAAGTGTTGAGGAAATTTCTGGCACACCAGCTGTCTGACCTGACTTATTTACATGATGCTAGAGCTAGGAAATGCACTAGTTTTATAGCCCTTGTGATTTGAGACTGTTTATCCGGGGAAAGGCAGCAGCAAGGAAAAGGGCACATCAGGCTTTCTATGTGCTTAGCTTCAGAAACCACGTTAGCCCCGAGCCTCGTGCCCCAGCCCCTGCTCTGGGACTGGCTGCCTGCCCCCTTCCCCAGCATGGGAGCTGCGTGCCCAGCCACAGTCACAGAGATCTGCCACCACCAACCCTCATCCAGGGCAGCTGGAACGGTGCTCAGCTGCCTGTCTTTAGCAGGTTGCTGAAAGACCTGGAAAAGCTGAGGCCACAGTTGACCTGGCAGCAGCAGAGTGGAGGCACAGACGTGTCCCTAATGCAGGATTAACAGGCTGTTGTCCTTGCCAGGGCTGTTTGCCCACGCACAGCTTTCTCTGTGGGTCTGGCAACGCAGCTACAGTAGAGACACAGCCTCCAGGGCCACCTTCAGTTACAGAGCACACCGAGCTTCATCTGAAGGTAAAACTTTCCAGTCTGCTCTCTGCCTATGAGGAAAAATCGGAAATTACTTTTCGACAAATTATTTTCAGGGAAAACAATTAAAAAAAAAAAAAAAAAAAACCTAATTATGAAAAATTTTTTTNAAAAAAAAAAAAAAACCTGATTATGAAATATTTCTTTGGATAGATGTTAGGATCCTCTGAGTGAAGGTCTAGTGGACCTGCCAGGGGGACTGGTTCCTCTGCCTGCCCCTCGCCCCTGTGAAACACACTGGGACAGGACCTGGTACACAGACTCTGAAATAGCTCACGCTGCATGTCCAAGGCAAGGGGACACCCGGCACCACCCTGCCCAGCTCTGTACCCACATGTGGCCCACAGCCACACGTGAGGTGGGCTGTGAAGCAGGAAGGGAAGGTGCCTGGTTAAGTGCCCGGGCTGTTCACTGCCCATCGCTGTGCCTTTTCTGCATGAAATGCTCAAGTCAGAAAGACTTTGGAGCAGGATGAATAATATTTCTAGACAGGAAGCCAGTGCTATGAAAAAAAGCATGAACAGCTATGAGGGCGCATCTCACCTTCTTTGCACTCCAAGGAGAGCAGCCGCCCCATCTCCACCACGGCAGAACTGTCCTCCCACTGTTCCTGGGTGCTGCAAAGCCCACCAAGGTGAGGCTAATTTCCACCTTCGGGAGACAGGCCCAGTTAGCCAAAGAAGAAACAGAAAGCTGAGGGAGCAGCCTGGAGGGGAAGGTGAGGAACAGCCAGTTTGCAGTCCTGTTCAGAGCTAGGGAGAGCTGGATAGACAGACAGGGGTGTATACTCACTGTGTAAAGCAGTATTTGTTTGCTAGCTTTGTGACCCCCTTCAAGTACAGACAGGATGGAAACTCCAGCTATGGGCAATGCACCAGAACCAAGGCCCAGAGGCATATTTCAGGTCTGTTCCCTCCTGTCTTCGGGACACTTCATTCCTTTGCAAGGTTCTACCCACAACAGCTATTCTTTGCTTCCCTGCTAGGTCTGTTCTTTCTTTCCCATTCACCCGGAAAGCAACTCTTCTCTTTTGCCCTTCTGTGCTTCCCTGGTCTGGGAATGAAGCAGAGACCACACGCAGCTCCCCTGAGAGCCAGGCTCTGTATCTTCCTTGCACTGCACTTAGGAGCTGAATCAGGTGCTTATAGCAGAGCAGTGTGGGGGCCAGGATCAAGAGATGCTCTTCTCCCTTCAGGAAGGGAATAGAATAGCTCCCACTCCTCTTCCCAGTAGCCTTTCCTAAGACCGACTCACTAAATTGCTTCCTTCCATTCTGCTGCTAAGAGCTTGGTGGCAGGGTCTGCCCCAGCGTGCTGGAATCCAACAGGCCTGAGGCAGCAGGAGCAGCTCAAGCTGTGGGCATGGGGCTCTCTGCTCCTGGGTGGCAGCAGAGCTGCAAGCCGAGCTCGTGCCCACTTGCAAGGGGAAGCCAAAGGCTCCCATGGCGTGGAGACACTGTGAGTGTGTGAGGAGGGCTGTCATGCACATCCTTTGGGGTATCCAGGTCTGAGGGTGCTCCCTGGAGCCACAGTTACCACCACTGTTTCTGAACAAGGCTGTAACTCAGCATCAGTTGGTCATAGCTGGAGGGATTTTCTGTGTGGTGAGGAGCCATCAAAACTAATTCCATGCCAGCACCAGGAGCCAGCCACATGCTAAAAGTGGACTTAGTAGTGTGCACGTTCTCTTCTAGTTCCTTCAGCATCAGCCAGGGCAAGGGACTAAAACATCTCCTCTAAACAAATTCATTTTCCCTTACTGCAACCTTGCTTCAAGCTTCAAATAGAGTGTATCTCCCTACTCCCCCTTATCCAAGCTTGATATATGTGATAAGCACACTTATTTTACCCATCTGTGATACCTTTGAATGGCTGAGAATTTTCCGCCCTCATTTTGGAGCCCACGTTCCCCCTACACAGGCAGGAAAGATAGCTCTGCCTGCACATTCTTTCTCTTAATCTAAAATAAGTTTCACATTAAACCACACTTGATCTGTATTTGTGTAAGGGAAGAAACCACTGTACGAGAAATTTAGGAGAAAGAGAAGAAGCAGAAAGAAAAACAGCCTTCACTGCCATTCCCCACATTCCTTCATAGGTCACAGCATCTCTCTGAAGTACCACACACTTGATCAGCGAGGGATCCAGAGGGCTGCTGCTCCAGGCTAGAGGAGCTTCTGAACATCCAAATCCCTTGAGAGTTATAGGAATTTCCAATCTCTTCCGGTCCATGTTTAGATACCCAAAACCTTTCCAGCACCAAAAGACTGACTTCTGCTCCCCTGAGCAGCCTCTGCATAAACACAGCTACCTACAAAGAATAACCGTAAGCCATTTCCCTGCATCACAGGGATCACATTCCTGCATCACAGGGATCACATTCCTGCATCACAGGACATGCCTCATATAAACTGGGGAGAGGGAAAAACGGCCTTAGCTGCAGACCCCTTTTCTCTGAGCAGCTGGGGCTGGGCTCGTTGGCTGGATTCAGTAAGCTTTTTGCTTACTGGGAAATCAAACAGCTGTCTTCAGGTTATTGAAATGCACTTGCCATAGTACACACTTTGTTTTTGAAACACACCAACTGACTATTGACAATGCTCCAGCTTTTGGTCACATCTGCTGCACTCCTACCTTTCAATCTCCTTCCTCTGGAAGCCTCCTCACCTTCCCGTCGCCCACAACAAGCATATGCGGCGTGCCTTTGACAGAATCAGGAAAGGAAAGGAGGAATTAAAACGGTGGCTACTCCCAAGCAAGTTACAATCCAATCAATCTCTGGCAATCTTTGTATTAAAAGCCTGCTCCTCTACTTTGCTACAAAAGCCACAACATTCTCACCTTCCTGCTGTGGTGTTTTTATTGCTGGTAAGATAAGTGCACCTAAAAGCACAGCCCATCTCTGCCACCCAGGTGCCTTGAATGCTTGTGAACTGTCCCAAAGACAGAGTTCTGCTGAACATGCTACTGCCCTGGTCACGGCTGTGCTTTCAGCAGTGCCTGACACAAGCCTCCAGCCATACTCCATCAAGGCTGAGAGCCAGAACCTCTTTTGAACAGCGCCTAATTCCATTGCAGGGAGTCATTTTTCTCACACCCACCACAAACAGCTTGCTTTCAAACCCCCTTACTAACATGGAGTTGTCAAAAATACTAATTCCTGTTTTGCAGAGCTTAGGGAAAAAAAAGCACAATAAAAAACAGAACCTGATTTCCTCATGTTGGAGAGGCAGGGGCTGCATCTCCTGTGGGCAGCCACTGATGTGTGGAGGAACAGGAAAACAGGAGCTCTCTCCTGCCCCAGAATTAATGATGAAGAAACCAATGAGAAGAGCAGCTCTAGGAGAGGACATGTTCCTCCCCTCTTGGGTTGTTTCCACAGAGAGGTTTGAGGTAGGGGTGCAGTCAAGAAGAACTCAAGGGTAAGCAGAGTTCACTTAGTATTTTAAGCAATGCAAAGTTTGCAGTTTTCAGGATACAGCAAAATAAGAACACATGACCCTGCTGAGTTATTTATTGCAACACCTCTGAGTTAGCAAAAGGTGCCTTTGTTACCCCCACAAAATGGCCTTTATCATTTTTCTTCCTCTGAAGTTCCAGATCTGCCAACACTGAGAAAAAACCCCCAAAATCTGTATGTTGGTTCAAGCACTACAGTGTATTCTGCAAAGAGCAGAAAGGACTCACAGACCTGACTGAGTACCCGGTTGGATCTTTCTGCATTTTGGCTATGGAGTTAAACCTGCAGTGAGAAGTTCGTGTTACTTAATATAGAAAAAGACATGTTATCTCAGTGCACAGAAAGGCACTGCAGGTTGTTCAACAAACCACACATAGTGGCTGAACTCATGGTGACTGTCACCCGAAGAGGCCACCTCAGACCCAGGTGACTCACTACACAATTCCTCTGGCTTGGTCATTTCACCCATTCAAAGCCATGCTCAGACTAGGTGGGTAAAAATTTGTACATGGACTAGGTGAAAAACTGCACAGCTGTCCTTGTGCATGAGGAAGAAGATGCCAGAATTAATGCATCCTTCACAGGCACACCAGCACCAAGCAGCACCGAGCGTCCAGGCAAGCCCGTGCCTTGGACAAGACTTTCAGAGCCACTTTCCTGGGAGCAAACTTCTCCTAACTAGATAGAACATGAGCCAGCTTCTGTTCCTCTAATAACCGAAAAGTGACTGCACTGAAAAGTACCCAAAACAGACTGTTCCTATGGAAATCTATGACCTTATTTCCATAGAGATGCACTAATATTACACTAAGTCCTAAGCAGAAAGTCTGCCTACTCTCTGGAGCTAAAAAAAAGCCATACTTTGTAGCTGTAAACTGCTACCAGCCTGTGTCGCTTGTGTGCCATGCTCAGCAGTGCACAACATGCACCAGCAACCATTTATCCTTCATTATTGACTTCTAACCCTGAGGGTAATTTCTATTTCTTATCCACTTTCTCTGCTTTAGAAGCAGCACAGACTGGGGGCAGCAGGGCTACGGCTGCCTTCCTTTCTCTTCCCTTTACTTCTGTGCAAGAGCAAAGCCTTGGGGCACTGGGCACCAGGGGATCTGCGAAACCCCTGTCCTTCAGCGGGAACCACTCTTCTTCACTAGGGACTGAAACAGCCTGTGCATCTTACAAGGAGAATGATGTTAACCCTTAAATCAGTTAATTGAACCTTTAACAAGAGCCATCCTCCACACTGTGAAAAGTAGCCAAGACAATGCAGAGGAGAATCAGCAGGCTTCACATTTGGCAGTGTCTCCGACAGGAACAACAAGGAAAGTCTTCAGAAGGAAAAGAAGTTCCCAGGTGTTACCCAGAAGGTGGAGGTGGTGGAAGAATGGTCACAGGCTTTTCAGAGCCAGTCTAGCTGTTCTGCAGCTCCTGAAGTGAAATCTTAGAGATGCAAACCATCCTATATTTTCTTCTGTCCTCAGACACAAGAGAACAAGTCAGAGAACTCTTCTCAGTGGAGGAAGTTATCACCTCGTTCCCAGTTTTCCCAGCAGGAGAAAGCAATCTAGGATTACTAGTGGAGGTTATTTGAACAGAGGTGTGTTGCTCCCTAAGCCACGTTGCTGTTACTGCATTGCGTTAAAAATACACAGAGAACATTGAAATCAGTAATTTCTGTGTCCTTTGAAAGGAGACAGTCACTTAATGAGGATGCTGTGGAGCACAGACGCAGCTCCGTGCTGACTCTGCCAGGGAGATTACAGGGTAGTAGATTCCTGCACAGCAGGGAATGACTGATGGAAAGCACCTCCTCGCAGGTGGCTCAGGGCACGTCTTGCTGGTTACACACAGAGCTGTTCACTGACTTCAGGTAAGCAAGTGGGAGCTTTCGTCTTCAGATTTGATACATTCTGCTTTAACTTTATACACAATTTAAAAGCGGAAGTGGGTAGCAAGGGTGAAAGCTTTTTACATACAGCCAGTCCTTCTCAGAGGTGATGTTAAGCACGTAACACAACAACTCAGTGAAGCAGAGGAACTGCACTGGCAGTAAATGAGAGTGTCACAATGATTTGTTTGAACTCCTGCAGAGACAATTTAACATCATTTTGGTGACAGTGTATCAAGAACACACAGAGAATTCATTCTAGTGTCAGCATAACTTTTATTTACTTATTGCTGTCAATATGCGCAGTAAAGGAATGTAAAGCCACAGATGTGGCTACCTCCTGCATACAATACTTCTGCAGAGTCAGATATTGTGGCTTTGATGGTAACAGAACAAAAATGCTGTATTCACAGGCCACAGAGTGATTTTCCTAACTGCCTGAATTACAGACGCATTCCCTAGCTATCCTTTATTCTGTCCCTTCTAGCATCACATAATATAGACCTTGTAACTGGAAAATAGCTAGAGATGATTTGCAAAAAGCATAAAGGGAAAAACCAAATCTGTATTGCTTTATCACAGCCTTTCAGCCTTGTAGGAGCAAGAATTCATTTGTGGCTTTCTAGCATATAAACACAAGTAGATAAGCCACAGAAGGATCAGGTATGCTAAGGAAGGATGGAAATAATCTTCTCCTACCATATCACCTATTATCACAAAAACATCACCCTTCAGAGCTCAATCCTGATTGGATGAAACCTCCCAATGCCTGGCAGAAGGATACGAGTCAGTAACTGACTGAAATGGGAAGTACAGGCTATGCTTTCAAAGCTTTTCCTCCGGTCACACCAGACAGATTCCATCCAGGAGCATCACACCATCACAGGATGCTCCTCCAGCCAGCAACAACCCCTCTCCTCTGGCTGGTAAGCCAGGGCTTGCTTCCCAGCCTCATCCTTGCCTTCTCCCTAGGAACAACACTAAACTGGTAGGGAGTTACATAGCCAGCCAGAAGCCAAAGGCTGTGAGTGGACACTGTCACAGTCTGAATGGGACAGTAGCAAGCAACTACCTGTGTGTCACTGGACATACATAATACCCAGGGGTCCTGATGCCATGAAAGGTACAGTATATCTGCATTTTAAGACCCCCTAACCCCTAACTGTACTTCTGCTGCTAACTTTATTCACCTTTGTATTGTCTATTTCTTCACTTCCCAATTAATATGAAGGAGAAAACAGGGCGTCACTCTGAGTGTGCTTATCCTGTGCTATGTAAGCACCAGGCAGTGCTGCTTCTACAGCATGGGTAATTATTACCCAGCTGCTTGCTTGAAATAGGTGGGACGGGCTGTAAGGGGTTCCACAACAAAGTGACTCCTCTCCTGTACTCCTCTTCCACAGCCCTGACAGCCTGCCTGAAGTGGTAGTGGGTTTTGTTGCTGGACGGTCCTCACCCTCCTGTCCTCTAACTCGTTTTACAGAGGTGTTGAGGAAGCCATCAGAACTGAGTCAAAGGCTTCTTCACACTGACTAATAGATAGCCAATAGCTAACACCTTCCCTAGCACGTATTCCCCTGTTCCGACACAGCCAGATGTCCTAGTGCAAAAAATGTGCAAAGGTGGCCCCAGAATGTTCTGCCCACTGGCAACACAACACAACCCTCCCTCCAGCTTGCATCAATGCCACTGAGTTACCTATAAGCTCTTCTCTGTACATGATCCTCCTTGGACCCAAATCCACAGCATCCTCCTGTTGTCTTCACCTTGTGTTGCTGCTGTTTGTTTGAGATGATGTAGCATCAAGACAAAAAGTTTGGCCCTGTGTTTGATACTTGTGCTTGGGAGGCTGGGACTGCTGCAGTCTTCAGGAAATGTGCCCCACCGAAGTGCTGATTGACTGAGGGTGTGCAGCGAGCCATCTCCTAGAGGGGATCAGGCAGAGCAGGGTGAGCTGTGTTCAGCTGAGGAGATTACAATAGCTGGAACATAGGCTGCTAAAGGCTTCCTCAGAAGCACTTGCGTTTGGCAGACAGACTAGACAGGGAAGGAAAGAAGAGGCACTTCCTAAACTACGGTCTCTGTTTCGCTTTAACACCAGCTGTGGCATCTTGGCAAAACATGGCTTAATGTAAGCAGCTGAAGCAAACAGGTCTGGAGTGATCAGCAGAGAAGGTCTGCCAGGCTACAGGGAGCACTCAAACTAAAGCAAAGCCAGTAACTGAAGGGACTGCCTACACACAACTCTCCCCCACCTTCCCCACCAAATGCCAAATCTCCCTTCTGAGCCTAGTGCCCAAGGCTGTAACTTTTGCAGAGCTGAATGGCAAGTCGATCTCAGAAGCCCCCTCCCAAGAAGAGTCACTTTTTGTCCCCTGAAGCAGAATCCTTTTGCGACCTCATGATTTGATAGATCGTTTTCCTAAAGCGCTGGTCCCGGCTTAGTCTTTTGGCTGCTTCTTTCAGCTCCTCAATGTTTTCAGCTTCTGCATGTGAGAAGATGAAGGACTGGGACTGTTTCACTGAAACAAGAACAGCACAGAAAGGTCAGCACTCTCCATCAGCAACACAAACTGAAGATAAAGCTTCACTAGAGTTCACGAGCCATGTGACCAACATGACTGAGCCTAACTCAGTCTGTGATTAGGCATTGTGATGAAGTCATATATAAGTATGTTTTTTTAGGGGCCCAGGCCCATCACAGAAGTTTAGCTTTCAACCTATATGGAGAAATGGGCAACAAGTGCACAGGGCTCAGTGCCTGCTCTCTGGGAAAGGAAGCTCCAAGTAGTGCTGTGGCTCCATTCTACTGCTAAGGAACACGAAATACAAACAACATTTGCAGGCTTTACTGCTCTGTCAGCCCTATCTGCACATATCTGCTCCTGCAGGATATAGAGTGGAAGGCTGCTCGATACCTACTGTCGTTCCATGAAGCGCTGCTTCTCCGGCAGCGGAAGCGGCAGCTCTTTATGCGGCGAGTGGCAGCCTTGTGGATGTACACGGAGTTCTTCATGATCACAGGCATCTTGGCCTCCAGCTCAGCATTGCGGATGCACTCTTCAAAGAACTCTGGGGAGAGAACACCACAGTAAGAGTGATGGGACAGACACTCCAAGCAATGAACCAGTCACAAGGGACTGCACTTGTTGATGGGCTGAGCCAGGTAACCATGACCTTCATGAACCAAAACCCATAAAGCTCCACAATATCATCAGAACGAACATTTTCAAAGTGACAAAAACCTCCAGCTCCCAACAAATATATACTCAAATTTTAGAAAGAACTGCAGCCATCCATTCCACATCAGTAATTCCCACAACTGCTCATGATTCAACTGCCAAAAGCCTTTGATACTGTGATAAAACTTCTCAGCTCTGAAGACTTGCTCATCATATTTCTTTGAAGGACTTCTAAAACCATTCAAGTCTAACTGGGAAAGGAAGGTGTTGGCAACACCAGCACAGGCACACATGTCCAGGCCATACATGGTAAAAGATTTCTTAATAGCGTAGCAAATACTAGCACATAGTTATATATATTATGGGCTCCAAGAAAAGCCCCATGTCCAAACGCTGATGTTATTCTGCCCTGATCTGCCACACAAACTGCTTTTCCTGGCCCATTTCCCCTCTTATGGTCTGACCAGTGTCTACTCTGCCATTCCAGTCTTGCTGTCCTCCTGCCTGTTGCTGGTCCTTTGCTGTTCCAAGGCATCATGTGCTAATGTGCCCAAACTCTCCTATAAAGGGCAGCACAGAGCTGCATGAACCACTTGGAAGGACTGAGGCAATCTGTGCTGGCACTAATGTTAAGGGAAACATTGCTGGTCTCTTATTTTCTGTAGTGCTTTGCTCATCAGTACATTTTTACTCTTTTGAAGAAAACATCCCCCAAAATCTAAGGTTGGAAATATCAGGAGACATTCAGTACCAGTTACTCACTTATGCCCTGTAAAGCTCTACTTGAACGCTGAGCTCAACACATCCACTTTAGCTCTGTTTTCCTACCATGGCTCTGAGCCAGTGGGATGAAGTTCAGAATCATGCCTGTTTTTCTCAGTTCAGAAATCTTATGTAGAAACTACCAAATATTACCTGTTTTATTTAAATATATATAAATTATAACTATGTAAATATATATAAAACTATTTATACACGTATTTATCCCTATTTACGTAACAGTGCTCAGAATACCACAAGACTTTTTGACTTTTCTATATCGGCCCAGTACATCCACCCTTCTCTGAAATGAAGCCTTAACTGTACAGACACAGCATCTTCATAAACACTTCTTCCTGCACTATGACTTGAGCATGGAAAACAAGCAAGATTTTGCTCAGCTGAAGCTGCTAATGTCAGTTCCCAAGCCTGACTCAAGCCAAATGCCAGGGTAATGCCCCCCAAGAGAACCTAAAGACCCAAAACAAAAAAAAAAAAAGGGCAAAGAAACAGGGATAACCTGTGAGGAACACAAACCTTACACCCGACCCATGGACTGCAGTGCTGGGCTGACGCTGTGATTCAGCTCTGAGTAAAGATCCAAACTTCACCTTCTGGGTCACCTACCAGCACGTTGCTACAGCAACCATGGGCCTCCTTTAACTGGTGATATTCTTGTGACCAACGCTGAGAAATAAAGCCTTGAGGGGAATCAGAGGACTCTTTATAACTCAGACTTAACCAGTAGTCAGTCTTTATAGCTCTGCCACAGCTTCCCTGTTTGACATTTTGGGAAGTATTTGCTCATCTCTAGGTTTGCCTTTCACCCGACACAGACAGCTGGAATAATTTCAACCTCCTTTGAGGGCAAAACACCAACTACCTGCATAGCACATTATGCTCCTCAAAGGGGAGGTGTGGTGAAGGTACAAGAAGTTGGGAGACCACATTATGTGCAGCTTTGCTAATTTGGAATCTTCTTTTTGTGTCTGGGAAGATGGGTAGAAATATTTTCTCTCTTGAGTTTGCTCATCAGTAGAGAGGATGGATGACTAACTTACTTCTCAAGTTACTGACATCTGCTTTCATCTTCTTCTCTTTCTCCTTGTTGCAATTCAGAGAATTTAAGCCTTGCTCCAAGCTCTGCAATGCTTCCTCAGCTTCTCTCAGTCTCTTCTCCAGATCCATGCGTACCTTCACCTCAGCCTGAGGAAAAAAATAAGAAGTGCTGAAAGCCAGCTTGTTTCTCAGTAACCATCCTGGTAAATCACAAGCTCTGTGAGGGACTTGCCATGGATGAAAATGAAAAGACAACAGTGATGGAAATCCTTAGAAATAGTGCAAGGCAACATAAAGTTTTTTCTCATGTCTTCAGACAGAATCTGAATTTGAAGTCCAGACAATTTTAGTAATTCTGTTTTATTCTGACTTCATTTTTCACAGTTTTCCTCCCTTTCCTTTCCATTGTATAAACCATATGGAATCAGAGATGGTATTTCAACACGTGAATTTGTGCTAATGCAAGTACTTGCAGCTGAGCAGGAACAGAAGGACATCATTCCAGCAGAGACAGACTTGAGATAAAGGCAGCCAATTCCCACAAAGGGGTATATAGTGCTTAGTTTCAGAAACAAAACACAAGAGAAGCTACAAATACAGTACTAGTTTAGCAAATGAGAAAGACTACACAGCTTAGGCCAACTTAGCTTTAGCTTGGCCAAGTAGAAGGTTACAGGATAAGAAAATATTGGAGGTGCGGGAAAAAGAATAACTCAGGGGAATTTTTTGGACAAAATATTTGTATAAAGAGATTGAGTGTCAAATAGGCAATTATTACCATAACCTTTACATTATTTAGATTTAAATAAAATATCATACTTTGTCCAGTTACCTTTGCATAGGTTAATGTATTGTCTGTTACGAAGGAGGGCTGACCCCTCAGCTGAATTCCTCTGCATTTGAACGCAAGTTCCTGCGAAGATTACTGGACATTTACAAGTCTTAAGGTTGGTTTGCTGAGCACAAGTGAGGAGGGAAGATGTGTGCTCATTTCTGCAATGTCCGTATTAGCATTTCTCTGAAATCATCTTTATTCTTGATTGTGTCTACTTTCCTCTTTTACTTTTTTTTCTTCCCTCCATCTATAGATTATGCTTTCACAGCAGCAAATTAAAAGACTTGAACTGAATGGATTAATCAGGCTTCAGAATATGAAAATAAATAGTAGTGCTACGTAGATATAAGATGGCAATTTCATATGTTACTGTGATATCATAGTGCTTTGGGTAGGAAGTGACCTTAAAGATCATCTCATTCCAACCCCTCGCCATGGGCAGGGATAATTTTCACTAGACCAGGTTGCTCAGAGCTCCATCCAGCCTGGTCCTGAACACTTCCAGGGCTGGAATATCCACAACTTCTCTGAGCAATTTGTTTCAATGCCTCACCACACTCACAGTAAAAAATTTCTTCCTAATACCTAATCTAAACCTCTCTTCTTTCAGTCTGAAGCCAATCTCACCTGTCCTATCACTACACACCCTTATAAAAATTTCCTCTCCAGCTCTCTTGTAGACACCTTTAGGCACTGGAAGTGCTATAAGGTTTCCTTCTCAGAGCCTTCTCTTCTCTAGGCCAAACAGCCCCAACTCTCCCAGCCTGTCTTTCACAGGAGAGCCCTCCAAGCACCTTGGTGGTCCTCCTCTAGGCTCACTCCACCAGGCTGATGTCCTTCCAGAGCTGGATGCAGCACTGCAGGTGGGGTGTCACCAGAGCGGAGCAGAGGGGCAGAATCTCCTCCCTCGCCCTGCTGGCCACAGTGCTTTGGATGCAGCCCAGGATACCTTTGGCAATATGAAGCATAGCTAATGAAGATTTGTGACCACAGTGTGAAAACTAAATAAAACCAAGAGTTTGGCTTGATAGGAAATGAACTGAAAGGGAAAATGGAAGCACTCTGAGCCCAGGGACAGCAACATGCAACATATCCAGGGGATACCTTGAGGTCTCTCTCTGCCTGCTGTTTCTCTGCAGTCAGCTCCGAGAGCGAGTTCTGCAGCGCTTGCGACTGGGAAGAGTAAAACTCCCGCTCCTCCTCCAGAGCTCTGGACCGCTCCTCATTCTCCTTCATCCTGGTGCATGGCACAGGAAAGAAAGATGACCATTCCCACCCCAACACAACTTACAGGAAGGAAAGGAGCTCAGTATCATGATGGGGCATGCTTAACTACCTGACTGCCCAGAGCAAAGAGACGCTAACAGGAGAACTGTGTGCTCCATTCCAATAACACAGGCATTGTTGGAGAAAGCCAGGTGGACAGTTCTTGAATGGAACATTCTCAGCTCCCAGATGAGGCCCAGGAGCACCAAAAACTCCTTACGGACAGGCCATGAACACCTTCACATGCCCAAGTCCTGGTTTGAAAGGAGCAGGCCCAAGCGGGAGCAAGTTCGGGTGCCCTGCCTCACTCTGTCTCCTTTGAAGCATTTGTAACCTGAACTCCTGCCATGGGAACCAGACAAGCTGCTAGGCTTGTCTGGTGCTGGCAACCAAAAAAGCAAGTCAGCAGACAGTCACGTCATTTGGCACCACTAAGCCTGAGCAGAAGTGTCCTCTTTCCCCACTTCACCTTTTCTCTGCCAGGAGTTTCTCCTGCAGAAGTTGCTGCATCTTCTCTTCGATCTGTCGCAGGCTGCAGTGCAGTCCCCAGATGGGGCTTTGCTCCTTGCTGGGGCTGGTGGAAGGTGGGACCTGGCTCTCATTTTCTTCCAGCATCTCCAGCATTTGTTGTTTTTCCAGAGAGAGCTCCTTGAAGAAGGACAGAGGTTGTGAGTATCAGCCAAGTCTAATGTTTCTGCTCCCGTTCCTGCCTGGTTCTTCCTTACTGAGTCCCTCTATCCTTACATCCACATGCCTCATTCAGGTTAAACACAGGAATAACAAAATTTGGGTTTCATTTCATACCTGCTTCATGGGGAGCAAGCCTCCACCACAGCCTTCGCTACGAAGGGGTGAACCAGCAGGCTCCTTTGATGTGATATGCTAGCAAGGACACAGCTCAGGGACTGGAACTTTGTGCTTCCCTGGTGCATCACAGATGCAGGCAGCTTCCCTGCCTTCCCTGCTTGGCTTGCTCCTTAGTGGGAACTGGAGGCACCCCTCTGTGGTACTTCTAACTGCGGGCAATAGGACACATCACGCTGTTCGCCTGTGAAGTGTTCAGTGTGCAATTAGGGCAGGAATGGTACTTCCATAGCTTTCCAGTTCTTTTTTTCATAACTGTAGGCAAGGAGAAGAGCTCAAAGGAACCAATTTTTGGACAGACTTGCACGACCTGACACAAACATTGAGGATGACCTTGCAGCTTCAGAATGCCAGCTGTGTGGAAATTTCACAAACAATATACATTTAGAAAAGACACTTTCCACAAACCCACCAGTAAGGAAAGATTTTAATACATCAAGACTCTGTTTCCTAGGTTCTCATGTGGTACATTATTTCCTTGGGAACCATGCTCCCTTCTGTGAACAAAGAATGCCCCTCTGCTGCTTCAAATTCAACCAGAAGGTAGGGAGCTGCAGTTAAAAGAAAAATGCTCATCACAGACTTACAGTCATGTTGGCTGGAAGGGACTCTCCAGTGGCCTCTTGTCCAGCCTTCTGTTCAGAGCCAGTCTGTCAGCACAGCAGGATAGGTTCAGCTGTGGCTGTCTACAGTCTGAAAACAGTCCATGATGAAGGTTCCTCAGCCTCTCCTACTGCCTGCCTGCCCATCTGGTGAAAATTCTCTCCCTAGTGTTCCACCTAAGCTTCTCAAACTGCAGCTTATTATGGTTATTGTCCTACCGCCATTTCACCTGGTACTGCTGAGAAAATCTTGGTTCAGTTGTGCTCTGTGTCATTTCTCATCCTTTTCTGCAGGGGATTTTGGTGTTCATATCAGCTACAAAATGAACCTGTTCATGTGTGCAGCACTTCTGCTCTGGCATTAGCAGATGTTGGATTCATTCCATGGGACAGCATTGCTATCAGACCAAAATGCTGTCACTCAGAGGGGAGGAGTGGTCACTCACCTCTAGGGTGTTCTGTAAGGACTGTGTCAAGCTTCGCAACTCTTTCTTTTCTTCTTCCACTCCTTTAAGGGAGCGGGCTGTGAGCTCCAGCTCCCTAAAGAAGCAAAAAGGGTGACAGCTATTGCAGGGGAACAATAGCCCCACAGACTGCACCCAGTCTGTGCAGCCTGTGGGTCTCCTGGTGCAGGACCTGCAACCATCGGTTGGTATAGCCAGTCCTGGAGAGCCAGGAGTTTGCCTGGAAGTATCACATCCTGCCTTGGACACACTACAGGCATCCAGGAACTTCACTGTGCCTCCTGATCATCAAACCCAACCCAACAGTTACTGTGCTTCCCCAGCAAGGGCAGAGCCATGGTTGCAACTGAAAGAGTTCAGACAGGGCAGTCACATCTAAGCAGAGCCTATGAGAACAAAAATGGTTTCCAAAATCACACTGGCTTTTCTGAGATGTTATTTANAAAAAAAAAAAAAAAGAGGGCAATAGCAAAAAATAACCTTTCAACACTCGGGGCAAAGCACTTGGATCCTTCTATTTCTAAGTACATTTGCTGCTCATATTTTGCATAGTTAACTTTTCAAATGACAAAACTAGTCTTGGTGAGGCAGCATCATCATACATCCATTGTCATTCAGCTGATAGTGGAAAAACAGATCCTGGTGTCTGGACCCCACATGGCTGCTCAGTCAATTGAACTAATTGCCTTTCTGAAATCTTCTCTTGCACCTGTTCATTGCCATGCTAGCCCAACTAATCTGGGGGTTGCTTGAGTCCCAGCACTTTGAAATTAAATTGCTGGAAGCCTGAGCGCAAAATGAAACTAAGGTGTACTCTGTTAGTCACACAAGCAATAGGAAATGCAGGTAAAGAGCCCACAGCCATTCCTGTTTTGGTCAATGTAGCATCTCCTTCCTACATGCACAAAATAGGTGGATTTTACAGACTTTTGGTTCCCCACCGCAGCGGCACTTTTGCCCGGTGGGAGTTCTTGTCCTTTTCCTGCCTGCCATCGTACCGTCTGATCTCCTCCTGCTCCAGCCGCAGCTCCCGCACCACCTCTTCAAAACGCTGCTTCTCTGCTTCCAGGATCTGGTTCAGGCGCTCGAGTTCCTGCTCCAAAAGAGAAGACAGGAATGTACTCTGCCAGCACAGTTTGGAGAGGTTTCCCTGTTAACAGTGCGTGGGACTTTTAACATGGCATTTAACCCAAGCTGTGCAGAGAGCTACAGGGTGTCTGATTCCACCACGCTTTTTGTCCAGGGGCAATTAGAAGGATTTGAGGTTGGCTGAGGACTTTCAGACACCCAGAAGTTCCAGCCAGGTTAGTAAGCACCTGGAAATCCCAGACATGCTCCCTGCACAGGTCAGCTCAGCCACATATATACAGAAGGTCCAAAACTCTCTGGGAATGCAGGACTCACTTGTATGTACCGTTTACAGGCGCCCACATGTGCAGGTACAGGAAAGCCAGACAGCCCCGGAATGTGGCAGCCCCAGAACCTCTGTGCCTGAAGTGTGATACTTCTGCCAGCTCAGCCTTTCTTCCCACCCCACTGGGGCAGGAAAACACAAACCATTCAGTTACAGCTTTGCACAGTTTAATCAGCCTGTCACTGTCCTTGTGCTGATAAAACCATGCTTAGACAGCACCAAATTCCACAAGCTGTCCTCCACGCAGTGAAACAGTCTCTTCCCCTAGTCTAGAGGAAGCAGTTGTACTGAGACCTACTGCAGATGGAGAAAGACAGGACCAAAATTCAGCAAGGGTCCCTCTCCCGGTCAGGTCCCCTTGCAGCCATAGCTGCTGTGCAGAACTCCTGCTACAGGCCCATGCCAGTCACGAAACAGCTCTGGCACTGGACAAATTCACAATAAGACTCTTGCTCCATGGTGCAGGTACACGGCTCAAGCTGCTTTCCCAGCATACTGCTCTGAAGCCTTCAGGCTCCCAGAGGGTCAAACCACAGTTCAGTGAGCTCTACATTCTGTCCTTCACAGTACCAAACTCCTCCAAACTAACCCAGCCCCATCTGCCCTTTGTGGGCAATGGAGTTACTGTGCATGGCTTTGGAAGAGCAGAGATTTGTTCCAGGATCTTCAGACAAGGTCATTTCCCTCCCTGAGGCTGTGGGCTGTGCAGCAGGCTTCCTCACCAGAGGGAGATGTCTCTCTGCAAAGGCAAAAGAAGCTTAGGCCTAAGCAAGTGTCCAAGCCACTTTTGGATTTTTGCTCTCCAGAAATGTATGCAAGGAAAATATAGGCCTGAGAAACCTAGGTCACCATTGACATCTTTTCCTAAGGAGAGGCAACAGTCATTTTGGATTAACTGGAAAAGAGCACGAGGCACTTTGCAAGGTTGTGACATGGTGATCTAAATCCATGCAGACTTTCCTACAGCATAATACCCATTTGCACAGCTATCTTGCCATGACTTTATGATGGTGCTCTAAAAATCTGTTTAGATTTGGATCAGTAAACATAAGGATGTGCTACTTTTATTATATTAAGCAATTATAAGTTAGGAATAGTTTGAAAAGCAATTATAAACTTGATAAAGCAACCTGGCCTAGTGGAAGATGTCTCTCCCTTGCCCATGGCAGGGGGGTTGGAATGAGATGATCTTTAAGGTCCCTTCCAACCCAAACCATTCTATTCTAAGGTAAATTAAGATATAATAGTCACATCTAAGGGAGTGCTCTCTTGATTTTTCCCTAGTGCAACATTTATTATTCTCTCCATCTCTGTTGTATCCAAAGAACAAACCACATTGTTTTTTGTGCTCCTTGTTTCTCACAACAGTATCTCTATGCTAGAACAGTGTTTGTTTATTTGCTTTCTAACAGTGGAGACAGGTCTTAATTGCCACACTCTTCTTGAATCTGCCAAATAACAATTGTGTAATTCTATCCAGTGAGTATGAATTTCATTTGATCTTCCTCCCTGGTCCTCCCAGAGACATGACAAACCTGCTGCATGGAAAGTAACAGGGAAGGGGAACAGGGATACACCTCCATGACCCATCTCATGGCATAGGCCTTATTCATCTCTTCATCCACAGGGCTCAGAGGCTGGCTGGAGACTCTTGTGCGTCTTACAAGTGTCTCTCCCTGAACACTGACATGCCTTCAAACCAACAACTCCCAACCTCCCAGCCCTGCCACATGGCAGTTGTAGGAAATTGGCTTGTGATGAACTCACCTCTTTTTGCTCCCTCTGCAGACATAGCTCTTCAGTTTCTTCCATTAGTTTATCTGCAAGCACACAAAAAAAGTCCAAGCAGGGAGAAAAGCATTTTATATCCTCGGGATATTTACAAACAAGAAACACTGACTTTTTGAAGCTTGAAAGTACAGCATTCCCTATTCCTTTGTGTGTATCTGTCTGGGAGGCTCCAAAGGCTGAGATGGCACTAATGGGATGTTCTATAACTTCCCTACTGCCAAATAACTTAATAAACTAAACAACCATATTGCTTTGTACTCCTTCTAAGGTTTCCTCTCAATGTTCTTAAAGAGCATTAATGAACCAACCTTCGCCATACTCTAGCTGAGTCTGGAAAATATTCTTCTCTCTGCTTCACAGATAAAGAACAAGGCATAGAAACAACAAGTGAATGCAGAGGGTCGCACAACATGTAGCAGCAGTCAGTTTTCCTGCAGCTCAGTGCCCCATCCTCACCTGCCCAGCCCATCATCCTCTCCTTAACCCTCTGGGCAGCACTGCCAACTCCCTATTGTCACCTTGGGATGTCCCAGCCAAGCCCAGAAACCAATCCCTAAGTTAGCCACAAAACTTCTGCTGTACGGAGCAGTTGCCCTCAACATCAGTTGCTCTTGTCCACTGAAGACACACACGCCTACCAGAGGCTGTGCTCGGGTCCTCACCCTGCAGCCTGATGCACCTAAGCTGTGCTAGGCTCTAAGCTCAGAGGCTCTGCCTGGGGCAGCTCTTAGCCACGCTTACAGAAACCCAGACAGAAACGCTCCTCATGGTCAAGCCTCGGGTTTAGCTCTCAGCTCTGCCACCCGGCTGCCACAGAAGCAGGGACACATTCACTGTAGCACTTTTATCTTCCTCATGTTAGGCAAGTGGGATGCTACTGGTTTCCCTGGTACTGAGAACCTGACGAGGTTGCTGCTGCTGGCAGGATTACTACTGCTAGGAGGAACACAGACCTCTGCCTGCTGCCCAGAACAGGGCTCCTGGTGCCAGAGAAACAGGGTTACATTACCAAAGCTCTGCTGACCACCACTGCTGCTCTTGCTTCCTACTCTCTCCCTCTTCCTTCTGGCCAGAACCCAGCACAGATGTACCATAATTACACAGAGGCTCTCCCACCTTCCCTCTTCTGCCCCTCCTGGGGGGCCCAAGCCCTGGATTGATGGGCTTCTGTAAAGTCCATGTCTGACAGTGAAACCTGGATCCCAGCTGGGTGGAAGAGAACTTGGTGTGGATTCAAGAAATTCCCCAGAGCAGTGTTCCTCCAGAGAACCTTGACCTGCTTCCAGGAATAGTGTCTGACCTCAAAGCTTGACTACAGGATGGACACAGATCATTGAAGGAAAGGCTAATGAGGCAGAAGCCTTAGCACTTACATAGAAATAGACAGTTCCTGTCAAAAGAAAGTAACCAACTGTGACAATTGACCAGCTCTGAATGTTCTTGTCATGGACCAAAGAACCCAGTGAAATATATATTTTATATTCCAAATATCTCCTGTTTGCCACAGAATGTGTATTCCTCTATTCCTCCATCACCTTTCCTTCTGTCATACTAAAGCCCTTTTCAGTCTTTTAAGCCCTTTAGTTTGCTCTGGTATTTGCAAAATAATGTTTTGACAAAACTTTCCTGTTTCTAATTTTCCTCCTGTTTCTGACCCTTCAGGTCCTCCTCTCAGCATCCCCTGTTATTCCTTTGTCAGCTGTGGAACCACTTCTCCCTGCCTGCCTCTGTATGAGCCCATCCATCACCTCATCATCTTGTGAATGGTGCACAGATGGACAGAATGAACACGCCTTGATACCTGAGTTATGATCACTGTTACACATGAGACCATAAACTGAGATCAGCCCTGATCAGCGTGGATGCACAAACACGAGAAGCTCCTCAATATTCCTCCAGTGGCTTGATGATCAGGAGCAGATACCATGAGCCCCTGCTCAAGGCATCACCAACTCGAAGCACCCAAATTTCTGCTATCTTGTTTAAAGCAGATAACTCTCCAGACAAGTCACTGGGCCCACACTTGTGATCAGCAGCCCCCGGCTCAGAAGGTTTCTTAGACCCAGGGAAAGCTCTAACTTAGAGGGCATCTGGGTTAAAAGGGCTACTCTCCCTTGGCTCTTGCTACAGGCAATGTGGGGAAGAGATAACCGGACCTCCCAAGGCAGTCAGAGCATCCAAGGTATCAGGCCATCCAGAGGCTGGTTCCTAAATAGGGGATTGGACTGCATAGCCTACCTCTCTTCATACCTAAATTATTTTATGTTCATCTGGAGCAACTCTTCTTTCTCCACTGTCTACAGAGAGAGCACTAACAAATTAACCACTGCTGTTAGATACCTCAAACAAGACCGTGTAAAAGCTCCAATATGCACTTCCAATATGAACAGTGTGAGCAAACAAAGATCAAGTAGAGTAAGACCAAAAAAAACCACCAGCTAGGTGAAGAAAACTCATGTATGAAAAGCTGTGACCAGCCTCAGAAGTATCAGTCCTGTCTGATTCAGGGAGAAAAAGGTATTGTCTGTTTGCCTGTGAGCAGCTGAAACCAGCACATCCAAACGTCTCAGGGGTGGCAAGTGTTTGTACAGATGAGCCATGCAGGACTGCAGCATGTTGGGCAAAGCACAGTTCCTCCTCCACACTCCACACAGATGTCCACATCCCACCTTAACTTTTGCATGTTTTGACTCCCTTCAGACCTGAATTTCAGCTGCTGATTACTCAAAAGCTTCATCCGGAGAAAACCTGTAGCTGCTTGGCTTGACCATACCGACAACTCCAGGAAAAGCAAAATTACTATTTTGGCCTTTATGGCTTTTCAAAGTAAGAGTTTCCTACCTAAATATTCCTGTTTCTCCTTGGCCAGCTGTAGTCCTTGAGCTTCCAGGCTCTCGATCATGGCTTCTCCCAGCTGGGCATTCTTCCAGGTCCTAGGGAGAGCAGACACAAAGCAGGCAATGTAAGAGAGCTCAGGGTCCCACAGGCTAGGACAGGGGACTCAGCCTAGCAAACTACCAAGGAATTCAAACAAGCAGACTCTCATCAGTTGAGACAGTGATTCTCTAAAAGTTTTCTCCACAAATGGAGAAATTTCCCTGGCATTCAGTAATTTTTCTTTTTTTCATTAATACATGAGCTATATGTCAACACCTCACTGCTATTCAAATGTTTTCTCCAGTGTTTTGGAGATTTCTACACCGAGCTTAATTTTAAGGGCTCTCCAGACCAGTCCAGCACATCCACAGCCTCCAACTGCAACAGGATGTACCTGGAACTCTTTAAATGACAGACTTCAGAACCAGATTTTAGCTTTTAACTCTAATAACTTCCCACTGCCAGCGACATTGTCTTCTGCAGCCTTTCCAATATTTTGCCGTTAGAGTCACTCTTTCCCTTCAGACTTCAACCACTTGTTGAATCCTTCCTGTGGCCTTCTCCCTTCCGTCCTTCTGGTATCCATCATCCGTCCTGGAACCAATCAATCCCTCCTCTGTTAAAGCTGTAAGCCACTAGGACTTGGTGTCTGGCCCTACACTGTGAGGCAAGTGCTTTTTCCTGACAATGAAGAACCAGAAATAAAAGACGGACAAGATGCTGGCAAGCAGGGAATGTTAAAGGAAGCAGGCATATTCAAAGAGTGCCTTGTGTTATGGTAGGACCATTGGCCAGAGGATCTCAAGGTCTCTTAAACACTTTATGAAGCCAAGCTAAAAAAAGGGCCTGTGGAGCAGATACCCGTTACTGATTGAGTTGACAGACATGACAGGCTTTAATAGAGATATTAAACACCAAGGACAAGGACACAAACCAAAAATGGAAACCAGAAATGGAGTCTGCTGCTCACTTCTACTCATGTTTCATTAAAAAAAAAAAATCTACATATATAAAATTCATGACATTAAAACATACATAAAATTGATTCCAATCTGTTGATATAGACGCGCATACAGGAACAGCAATTGTTGCCCGCAAATTCTGCCATCTTTGTTAAATCCTAAGGGATCTTATTAATATTAAATATCTGTAAAGCTTCCTGTACCGGGCCTCTCTGTGAACCATCTGAAACTGTAGCTTTTTGGAAACTGTTAATTTGGCAATCCCTTATTTCAAGGCAACCTGTACTTTATCTCTTATAAAAGCCAGACAAATAAATTAAACACACACCACCTCAGGGACCAGGCAGCTCACAGCTCCAGCAGCCCAAGCTCCTTGCAGATAGATGTGTTTCTTGTCAGCTAATGAGACTATTTCTAAACTAGAGAGGAAATTAAAATGCTAATTTAAAAGGTGCTGTTTTGCCCTCAGGTAGACATCTTCATCTTGAGTGAGAACATGTGGGTGTGAATGTGTTTTTTCACTAACATTCCCTGTTACAGGATCAATCTGATCCCAGAGAAGCCAAAAGCAAACAGGTCAAGATGGGAGTGGGGGTAACAACAGAGCTTATCATACGATTACATGGAGGGTTTCAAAACAGCTGTAGCCTTTAAGGTGTCTGTTTGTAGATCTACCTTTTCAGTGCTCTCTCCCCTCTCCAGACTAACAAGACATTTCCCTGTCTGTTACTCAAAGGTTACTACACCTGCTGCTGTGTGACTTAGAAAATGCACTCGTAGCACTGTGTAGCATTTAAGCTTTTATTCCTTCATCTGCTGGAACCAATGCCGGTGTAACCACAGCTACAGGGAGATACAGGCTACGGCTTCAGCTGAGGGGCAAGCAAGGGCTTTTTCTTATTTTTTATTTCTTGCCAAGTGAGTTTTCATCAGAAAAGGCTACACTGCTTAAAGTATCGGAAAGCAGAGGCCCAGGAAGGCTCATGGGACAAGTAGAAAGCCCCTGCCTGAAACAAAAAACCAAACCCAAAGCTGTAGGGAATCTCCATCACATATACATCTCAATCACTGTCTGTTCTAGTCCTTTTGCAGCACTAGGAATATCTCTTTAGCTTTGGCTGCATTTTACCTTTCTTGGGAGCACCCACAGCCAATTTTTGCAGACACTTTGCACTTTATAGCAGACTGTGATGGTGGAGGGAATAACCAGTTGTGCAGGCACATACACCTGACCCACCCCAGATGTAAAGAGGCAGTGGACAAAATTGAAACAAAGAACAGAGGGTACTTCCCAGCCTGGGTTTGTTTTTCCTCTTTCGCCTATTTCCATATCTCAGTCTATGGAGTTTGTTTTGGGGTTGGGTTTTACGGGTTTTTTTGAGGTTGTTCATTTGTGGGTTTTGGTTTTTTTTGTTTGGGTTTTTTTTGTTGCTGTTTTTTGTGGGGGTTTTTTGTTTGTTTGTTTGTTTTTTGGGGTTTTTTTTGGTCAGCTTTAAATAATGATGAAAACAGCAGGATGATCACAACTAAGTGCTACAGTGCCACCGGCAGTACAATCTCCATCGAGGAACAAAAGGATATTATAACAGATTGCCTAGAATAATTCAACTGTATTCTTTTAGCTTTTCTGTTCACTGCAGATTAATTTATTTGCCCATGCTGGCCTTTCTGACTGCTGTATAGCTCCCAACCTGACCCTGTTAAATCACATAACCTGTGCTTTCCCTCATGTGCAGGCTCCATCAGCACTGATGTGACTGGCACTGGAGCTGCACCACTCTCTGATGCAGGAACAGAAGCAGAGAGGGGAGGAAAGGTGTCTCAGGCAAATTTTCAACTAGGTACAGGTGGTCTGCTGTGTGATAGCAGCCACTCTCTAGATTCTGTTTTAAACGCTACTGCTGGAATGTTGAAACATAGACCAGAGAAAAGGCTGGCTCTGTGACAAATGCAGCAGTGCAGGGCTGACTTGTGCGCACCCCTCCTGAGTTGTGCTGCCTTCCTCCTTCCCTCCATACACACCTGAAAGACGAACTTGGTCCCAAATTATTGCCCTTGGCAGTAGTTGAGCTTAACGTTGGTGAAGGCAAGTGCAGACCTGTGCTATGCAATAAAAATCTCCGAATTGCTAGGGGCCTTACTCTGTGTCACTCCTCCTGTGCAGTGGCCAAGGCTGCTCGTGCCAAGTGGGTGGCACAACTCTGCCTTGGGTCTTGTGTCCCATGGGACTCCTGCTCCCATGAAACTCCAATGGACAGCTTTGCGTTGCAGTTCATACACCACCATGGAAGTAACAGCTTGCCCCAGCACCAAAGCCAAGCACGCTGCAGCAGCACAGAGCTTGGCTTGGGCTGATCCACCATAACACTGGGTTCCCCATTAATGACAAATCGACATTTTGAGCCTCACAACATCAAAACTAACTGAGATATTGCCTCAGCATGTACACATACATGCACATACTGGAATTACAGGTTAAACAGCTTTTGTCCCTACAGTGACAGAGACCACACATGTTGTAATGCAGCCAGGAAGGGCAGAGCAAAAGGCTCAATTCTTTAAGCCTCATAGATGAATGGTAGGCTCTGCCCTACAGGCTCAGGAAGTTTCTGTATCTCATTTGGTGAAGTCAAATCCCTGTTTAAGTGTTATCTCTTCCTGCATCTGCTGAGATTTAGAAGGAGCCTGCTCTGGTTTTGCAGGACAGCTGCTCATCGCACTGTCAGGCTCCTGGGTGCTGGGGATTGCAGAGCTGGAGGCCAACAAACTGCAAATCTCTGTCCAGCATTCTCAGCAGAGTGTGAGCCAGTACTGAATGCATACAGCAATCAAACCCTCTCACCCATGTGGGTGGGCTGGAAGTGCTTTGCTAACACTGCCTCTGCTGGGATTTAGGCTGCCTCTGCATTTCACAATTAAACTGTTTTGAGGGGCCAAATCCCGCTGCTGCATGGCCTGAGCACCCTCAGATCTGGGCAGAAGGAACGCCCACCCCACAGACACAGAACTGCGTCGCAGTTACTGTTATTGATCAGCCCTGTGCTGGTGAGGTCCCTGCTCGCAGCAGGACGTAGAGCCGCGTGGGCAGCTGCTCGCTATCTTTGTGCCTTGCCTGTTCTGCTCTTACTTTACCCCAAATTCATACAGAGAGGTTGTCCGACTCCCACTTTTGTCAAGCCTGCAAACCTTGCTTCCCACACAAAATGGACCAGGAGGGCTCCCGTTCAGACCCGGGTCCCACCTCTCCGAGGCGCGAGAGAGGGACAGCAGACAGAACTCGGTGTATCAGCAGCCGGCAGCCTGGGGTGGTGAGCAGAGAGCCATACTGCACACGCTCTGCACACCAAGGCAGGAAGCTTTGCATCACTTTTAGAGCATTCCCATTTAGAGGAAGGATGGGTTCAGGAGGCAAGTGAAGCTCTCACTGTTTTTGAGGAGCTTGTTTGGCTCCCCATAGCCCTTCTAGTCAGGCTTCTTCCTCTTTATCCTTTACACATCTACAGAGCACATCAAAGCAAATAAGGAATAGAAAGAAGCTTACACTTTTCCAGACTCCTGTAGCATCTCCAGCCACTGAGCCTGCTCAAACTCTGATTCAGCTGCTAGAACAATGTTACCCTGGAAGAGGGGAGGGGAGGGGAAAAAAACCCGGGTTAGAGAGGCTGGTGCCTTTTGCACCTCTGTGCACTCATGGCATGAACTGGACACAGCTGTGGTGGGAGGAAAGCCCTCCACAGTCTTCCACCTCCACAAGAAGCATCACATGGGAGCAAATATGACCTAGGCCTACCACACACTGGGAAGTGTGCACATGGCAGTCACAGTAGGAATAATACTGATAGGGCAACATGAGCTCTAGGGCTCCTGAGAATCTGTCTACTGGTCTGCTAGTATCATAAAACCTGGTGTCAGAAAGTGCGAGTTTCCTTGCTGGTTGTCAAAGCAGCAGCAAAGCCTTGAGGGGACTTGGGATGCTAAGTCATCCTTGCTCTCAGGATGGTCTGTCCAGAGAGGGTAGGCATACCTTGGTGGGGAGGGAAAAGACTGCCAATCCAGCTCTGCTCATCAGCATTAACCTGTTCTGTGGTGTTTGGAGCATTTGAGAAGAAAAGAAATCTACTTACATGGAAGTCTTCGTGAGAGATCTTTATGGCATAAGGCATGTTGGCCTCTTCTTTGGGCTCCACAATGCAGCCTCCCAGGGGTATGACACCCTGGAGATAAACCAGAGCACTCTAATCAGTCAGAAAAATCAAGTATAACTATCAACTAACCAGGAGCTGAACTTTCACCCTCAGTCACTTTGTGGGCCCCTGCCCTGCCTTGGCTACTCCAGGAGGGGCAATACACACAGTTCCTGAAAAGCAGAGCGGCTCTCGTCACCACCAGGATACCCCCAGCCAGTATCTGGAAAGGGGTAAAGATGGCAGTCCTGCCTTCACCATGGAGGCAAAGCTGTTAGCTAGAACATGGAAGCAGGAACTCTTTCATCAAGGAAGAAGTGATCTCCCAATACAGGCAAACGTTGCAGATTCAGTGTGGTGTCATGAGAGAGGCTGTGCTTTCATTACAGTCACTGACAGCAGCCAAAACCCCACATGTGGTGTGTGGGGCAGACAGGCAGCTGGCTGCCCCTAACCAGGATGGGTGAAATCAGCACCTTTGGAAGCTCGTGTGCTACATCAGCCTCCAGTGACTACAGAGGACAAAAGCAGGCTCAGAGCACACGGTTCCCCTGTGGAGCTCCAGGCAGCAGAGCTACAGAGGCCACTCCTCAGTACTGAGGGCAGGTGGGTTAGCAGCTGCTAACAAGTGCAAGTACAGGTTAGGAACAAGAGGCAAATGGGGTTCTTATCCCCACCACTGGCTTTGCCACAAGATTAGTTGATTAGATCATGAAAACAAGGGAATATATCTACTATCAGGTAAAAAAAATAAAAGTCATATGCCTGCTGAATCATTAAATATCCTGAAAGGGTACCAACATGATTCTTTTTCTTTTGAGGCTTCCCTGGACCTGGGAGATGTCTGTGACTTACTGGGACTTACCTCTTCTTCACTTGCTGGGCCCATAGAGGAAACCGGAGGGGGAGCTAGAAACAGAATAACTCCCTCCTTGTGCAAACACCGCTCACCTTGGGATGGATATTGAAGTATTTATTGCTTTCAAAACTCTTCTTCTCACTCTCAGCATAGTACAGCAGGAAACTTTCCTTAATGATGAAGAACCTTTAAGACAGGGAAGGGAAATATATTCTGGTGAAACGGAGGTTGCGGTTCACAGCACAAGAAAATCTCCAGCTAACTAAAGCTGTTTCTGAGCAGAAGAGTTTACTTCTCCCGCCTAAGTCTAAGGTGAGGTGCCTCACTTCTGCTCACAGCCAAGAGCTGGTGCTTAACAGCAAGTGCCCAGTTGAAGCACTTTGCTTGCAGTTCACCCCAGCACACACACGCCGGAGCTGAGGGCAAACCATGGCACGGCGTGCTCACAGGGCACTGGGACAGCGCTCCGTGCCCAACACAGGACCACAGACTTCTGGCATCCCTACATGTGTGGCCTCTCTAGCTCGTGTGTTGAATTCAACCTATTGGAGAGAGCTGCTCTTTTATTCAAGGGTCTCTCGCATGGGCTAAGACCAACTAAATGCTTATTTTGCAGTCTGCTGCCTGCCACTCTCTTCCCTCCCATCTCAGCATAAGCCAGAAAGGAAGTGTTTCCACTCTAACACAAAATCACAGCCTAGCATCCCCAAGCAACTCTTGAGGCAAAAAAACGGCCACCAAAGAACTCAGGAGGAGAAATAAATTTGAGAGATATTTTTAAGCAGAGTACCTGGCAAAGTCTCCTGTCACTGACCTTCACAAGTACAAAGGAAATTGAATTTTTTTTTTTCTCATATGTGTAACATTAAAATATGCCTTGCTCTGCTCACTTAGCCTTAGGTGTGCACTGGTGATCATTGTATAGTAGCCACAAAATATCACGGCTTCTGTAAGCTGAGCCTCTAACTTACTGGAGCGCGTCCTCAAAATTATGATTAAAGGAGTGCCACCCTTAACTTATTAGGATTTTTGAAATGCCCCGGGAGATCCCCTCCTCTCTTCAAAAATTGGGGTTGTACGTACTCTGCAGGCAGTGATACAGGGGAGAGATACCTGACTTAGTTTCAATTTGGTCTAAATCTCTGCAGCACTCAAAAATTATGAAGAGCAACTGAAAAAAAAATGGGGACAAGTTTAGTAGGGAGGTTTCAAAAGAGTAAATGACAAAGAAAATGTGTTGTTCTCTTGTGTACCTATTTTCTGACATGAGAAAGAGGAATTTGGGAAGACAGTGAAAGGCAAGAAGGTGAAAATTATTTAAAAATGCCTTTTTACACTTCACAAAACACAGCTGTGTAAATCACTTCCATGTAGTCCCAAGGACAAGAGATCATGAGGAAAGTGGAAAGGATAAGGCATTTCTGTGAATAATAAGAACATTCCCAAGACACCCTCCTATTTCTGGGAGAGAACAAGAGGAGACCTCTACAGGCAGTGCTGCAAACTTATGCAGCCTGGGCATTCCTGGACCTTTCCTTGAAGTCACCATTAGTGATGGGCTACAGGCCAAGGGGGCTGATCCACAAGGACAATTCTAATGCCTTCACGTGCCCATCCCGCCGCGCCCCAGTCCTCTCCTGAAGTGGATGGGCTGTCAGATGGAGCCAAGTCCTGCCTCCAGTAGAGATGAGCACAGCAATCTGGTACCAGTTTAGTTCCAAAAGCTAAAGAGAGATGTTGAAGCTGGCAGAGAATTATCATAATCATAATCAAATAATATATATAATCATTAATAATTATTATTATCATTCCTTTACTTGGGTGACAACTTTACTGCGTCCATCAGCTTCTGTCTCTTGCTCTTCTGCCATGGTTCTGCCAACACAGATGAAATTGCCAAATGCCGTGGAAACGGAGACCATGGGCTCTTGTGGCAATAAAAAAATGCAGAACAAAGCTAAACTTCTGAAAGTCTGCAGCAAACTCAAGCTCTGGACCTACTTCATACCTTCTACAAAGTGTTTAAAAGTGACAGTCATTGAACACACGCATGTTTGCATCCAGAGATCTTCAGAAGGTACAAACATTGGCAACAGTTATTGTTCCCTAGTTCTTTTCTTCTCCTTGCCCTCTCATCTATACCTGTTCATGCTGACATCAGAGGCGGGGTGAAGAGGGCACGTTGCTTCCTCAGCAGGACACATTTGGAAACATCGTGCTTGACTGTCCAACCTCACCTCTTGCTCCTGACCACAGCCTGACAAAAATCTCTCTAGGCAGACCAGCACAACTCAGTGCAAAAATCATTCCTCTGTGCTGAGTTTATTTAGTTGGTAGAGGACTGAAAAGATGCCCATTCACAGCGCAGCCTGTCCAGCAAGTTGTCAGAGTAGGAGCAATTGCTATTCACCTTCCACCCAGGGCACCATCTCCTTTCTAGCCCAGACTCATGTTCCAGTGCACGTCCCAGAGGAGCTGCATCTAACATTCCCTCAGCTGGGAAAGCAAGGTGCCACCCCGCCCGTGGTGGCTGTCCTAAATTTGAACTGCTCAACTTTGAGAGACCTGCCCATTTTGCAGAGGCACTGGGCACATCTCTGGGGGACACATTACTGATGGAGTGGATTAATCGAGGTCTCACCTCTGTGTGAAACAAGGACTGGCATTTTCAGATATTTCAGATATTTGCATTAATAGCAAAGGCAGCCACAACCCCTGCAGCAAGCTCAGAGTTGACCCTGGCCAAGGCAGACATCAGAGGCCTCCAGAGAGCAGACAAGGCTTGTTCCTGGTTCCTCCTGTCCACATCACTTCTGTGAACAGCAGCCTTGTGCCTTCCTGATTAATTTTTCCTCCCACCTCTGGTCATTGACTCCATAAGAAAGTTTTCCTTTGAGTACCTGCATCTTTGTGTTGTCTCTCAGTCTATACTTAGTTCAAGGAGGACTTAATTTTTTAGAGGGAAATGTTGCCTTATCTGCACAATAAATACAGAAATAACATCTTAAAAGAACAAACCTGCCTGCCCAATGGCCTGTGCTTGGTCCAGCGAGTCAGAGGGAACCAGATACTGTGGGCACAAGTATGAATCTAGAGATGCCAAAAGTCAACACACCACATGAAGCAGAGAAAGTCTACTCATCACTTTCGACACTCTTTTCAGTCTGACTAATCTCAAGAAACATTTGCCAGACAGGTAAAGATATTGATCTTTAACTCTGTGCGATTTTTAAATCTAAATGTTAACCCCCAGTCAAAGCCAGGGTTTAGTTTGTCGCATACTTTTTGTTGCTCAGTGCTGATAATCCTCATATTATATATTATGCGCCAATGGAAACCAAAATCGAAGCAAAAATAAGAACAAAACGTAGCACAAATCTCTGAAAATTGATGTGTATCTCACGGATAAATGATATGACATCACTTTTATATCTCTGACCTCACAGATGTGGAGAGAAAATATGGGGATTTGGAATAAAAACATACAAAATAAGAGTTTAAAAAATAATAAGAATAAAATCTCACTGCAAGAAATGAAGGAAAAACATTGAAAATCTGGTTAGCTTGTGGACATAATGTATTTATGTTCAGGTCATATTCCCTCGTCTATCCTTACCTGGAAAGCAACTCCTGAGCAACCAAGATCATCACTTTAAATGACCTTCAGGACAAAGTCTCCATACAACAATCCAGGGACAATTGATGCAGCACAGTGAAAAGAGGGATGAAGTACAAGAATAGAGGAGAGAGTTACAAGACTCAAGAGCAAGTTGAAGACTAAAGCAGCAGCCAGGTGAGTAAGAGCAGAAAGGGAAAAGATGGCCAAGGGAGAATGGGGAGAGACACCCAGTTAGGACTGTGACTGGAGCACTGGAGACTCTGAACATGTATCCGAATTAGGCACAGATGTGGCAGCAGAAGAAAAGGAAGCGCTGTAAAGGCAGGGGAAGATTTTGAATACAAACAAGAACCAAAAAACCATGCAATTTAAAAACAGAGCACAGTTCAAAACCTTGGAGAGCAGCAGCAAAGGTGTGAGAGGTGAGACAGGCTGGCACAGACACACACTCCACAGACAGCACAGGTAATACAAGAGCCATTCATGTGGTCAGCTGCTCTGGTCACCCATCCCTGCTGCTGGATCCTGCACTAAGGAACCACTGAAACCGCAGTGTAATTAAACCAGAATAGCAGAGGAACGGTAACAATTTGAGGGACTCGGATGTAAAGCAGAAACAACAGCTCTATACTGGACAAATTGAGATACCTGATCTCTGCGGAAAAAGTGCTCTCTTTGTATCACAGAGGGCTAATGAAATTAATTAGCTAATCTTTGTACAAGTTTTTGACATGACAATGGCCCAGATGAAGTAGTTACACTATAAAACTGCAGCAGTCTCCCTGGTCCTTTATTCCAATGGTGTTTTTCTGGGCACCAGTCCAGGAGCAAAGGCAGCAAATCCCAGTTACAAAATCAGCCCAGTACTCTATATCCCCGGGGACAGCCCAGGAAACCGATGGGGCAAATGATCTTAATCAGCATGTCAGCTCGGAGTCCGCAGTACCCGTCCCTCACTCTTCCTCTCCTGACAGCTCCAGGCTTTCCTGCCTGCCTCCTGCCCTGCAGCCGGAGCGCGGCCAGCCTGGCAGGGAGCGGGAGGAGGTGGACGCTTCCTGACAGCAAGCAGCCAAGTGGGAAGTCTACAAGGATGGGAAGCACACGCTCTCGCAGCCTCCGCTATCTCGGCAGCCCCTGTGCTGCACACGCACGCTGCTCTGCAGCTGCGTGATTCCCAGGGGGGTTTCTGAGCAGAAAGCAGTCCTAAACAATTATCTTTTCCATCTGTCCTGTGACCACGTGCAGTGACTGTTAGTAGCCACCGTGGAAAACAAGGTTATGTGCATGCTTTGCAATGCCACAGACAGGACAGGTTCAAGAAAAGAAAAAAATTTCTCTGTTAACTGTGCCGTGTTTCCTTCTCTCCTTCCAACCCGTCATCTCTGATGGATTTACTGAGAGACAGAGGAATATTTTGTGTTTTGTTCTCTCCTGTTTTCAATTTCTCGCGCTCCACCTTGCTTTTCTGGTGCTCAGTTGTCCACCAAGCAGACGCCCCCTCCTGGCACTGTCCCACTGAACCCCAAAGTCTCAGACGTGGATGCTGACGGACAGTTTACAGCCTGACATTTCTATATGGGACTGGGATTATTCATAGTGAAGAAGGATGTGCCACTTCCGTCCTGGAAAGCTACAGCACCCTATTCATGCCATATCCAGGGCAGGTACGCACATTATGCGTTTCACTCTAGCCTCCGTGCCAGGCTGATGCCATTACCAGTAAAACTTTTGTAGTAGGAGAGGCTAAATTGCTCGTCATGCATTAGAAGGAAGAAGGGGGTGCAGTTTGTTTGGAAGAGGAGGATCATAAGTCAGGGACTGAGAATGTGATTTTCCAAAGCCACTCCAGCAGCAACCCAAGCTTAAACTGGTCAAAAGCACCAGTAAACTCAGAAGACAGCTGCTTCTCTGTTGGAAGGATATTACTTTACAAGGAAAGAAAATTCACATTAGGAATAGAACTTCTTTTGTTTAAGAGATAGGCACTAGAATGCTGCTAGTGGCATTTCAAAAATCAAGCTCTGAAAGGCAGCATGCTCAGATGTCAGCCCTGGCAGATAAACACAGCCACACTGGTCTAGTGCCAAAAGCATCCAGCCCACTCTCGGACAGTACCTGAAGCAGCACGCAAATATTTGGGCTTCAGAGCAGACCACTGCATGGGCAAAAGAAAGGACTGAAAGTGCTCCAGACAGCTGCCTCAGGTCCAGTTCAGCTGTCCCCACAGGTGCCACCAGATTTCGCCCTAAAACAAGGCTCTGCTATCCCTCCCTGCATAACCTCTACTGCTGTGAAATTCCAGAACCTGGGATTTCCACCACCAAAGTACTGGACACCATGCCTGGACACTTTTTCCTTGATCTGCTATCTAGTCAGATTCCATCCTTCCCTCACACAGTTGCTTTCCTTCTCAGTTTCTCCAGAAGCATTGCTGCTACAGCCAAATGAATGGGATCAAGGCAGTAAATATCTCGTATCTCCCACACAGTCCCATCTTCATGGCTGATGGCCTGATGAGATCAGTCCTCCCCTTACACACTGTTTTATCTCCCATAGCTTGGAAAGACATTCCTTGGGACTGAGAGTAGTACCGTTGTCCAAGATTTCAGGACAAAACCTACTTTTATCAGAGATCAGATCCTCAATGACATCAAGCAATAGTCAATTTTTTCTTAATTTAACTAGAGTGGGAAACATCTCTACTCCTTTCAATAAAAAAAGAGAAATGCACTTGACCAGCTATGTGATGCTGGGCACGGAAGTAAGGAGGGAGAATGAATTGCTCCTTATCTCCCCATAATAATTTGTTAGAATAACATGCAAGCTTATTTTATTTTAAAGCAAGTCTCTCCCATTATAAGTCAAACAAACAAACAAACCAACAACACACTGTTCCTCCTGTTCAAGTCTTTTTACCCCAGTACTCACTTCCTTCCAAACCCTACAGATCCCATGTTCATCTCTCACTGACCTGTGTCTGGTCCCCCAGGACCCTTAGCTGCTGTGCTTGCTAATCTTCCATATCATCCCTGCCCCATGGTCACCTCTCCTTCTGTTCCCAGCTGCTATCGCTAAAATATTTACCACTTGCTGAAGATGGCGGTGACTTCTAGGAATAGAACAGCACTAAATAAATAATGACAGAGGGAGCAGAGATGGGCCATTTGCCTGCAAGAAACTTTTATTACGGAGAGCCTTTTAAAAAGGTCCCCTCCATGGCAAATTACCTTCCCCTCTGTTATTCTGTCCACTTCTTTTCCGTAACACAGTCACATTAGTTTCCAGACATAATTCATTTAAATATCAATATTTGGGAGCTGAGTAGGGAGCATCAGCACAAATTCTTTTCTGGGTGAAAATAGGCTGTTCTTGGCAGGGGAGGGATAAAACCCACACACAGGTCAAAGACTGCTACAAACACAAAACTGCTTCCCAAGTAATTTTTTTTCAGGCTATGCCATCTTCACAGACTGGGCAGCACTATGGTTACTACAGAGAGCAAAGCTGGGAAAGCTGGCTTTAGAAATGGATTGTTCGTATCTACACTGCAGACTGCAGCAAGGGGGTACTTACCCACAAAAGGTAAGCGCCAGAGATTCAGTGATTTGCATAAAGAAACTACACCAACTCTGAACTTAAAATCAACCCACCACCTCAGTATTATAGAACATACTTCTGTCCTCGGTTAAAGGTTATAGCAAATGCTTTCCAGCATCAAACTTCCTGGCTGCTGATAGACAACACACAGCAACTTACAACTCCCTAACGCCAGATGGGAGAGAATTCAGAGCCACCTTCTCCCCAAGGAAGAGTCTGCATGTGCTGTTCCAAGCATGCCGTCACTGTCAGGCAGCACAGGAGTACTGGAGCTGGTCCACAGACCCCTGCAGACCACACACATACACACACGTACAGACCCACATGCAGTCAGCTCAGCCCTGCCCTCTCGCACCCAAAGGACTCAAGGAGATTTGAGTGCTAAAAGAAAAAGGTCAGGCAGTTTAGGGGCAAAATACACAAGCTGACTCTTCCCCTTTCATGAAACTATCATAATTATCCAGAGGAGGCAGCTAGTCTCTATTCCCACTGTGAAGTGCACATAGCACAAGGTCTGGACAGATAAAGAAGAGAGCACAATGGGGTGCCACATGTGTAAAGCAGACTCAGAACAGCAGGGAAGCTATGCCCCGAGTTTTACCCCTAGCCTCTGCCTGGCTGGCTGCACTTGAAGAGTCAAGTGCTCAGGCTCTTAACTTATCCCAGAACCCTTAGGCTTTGTATTTCAACCGAGCATCCCTCAGCAGCTGTGGCTTACCTCCTGGACCATTTGGCTGACTGCCTCCCAAAGGGTCTCTTCCAGAGCACACCGTACAGCTGCACTTTGGTGCTGATGTCCAGAGCATCCGAATCTGCCTGTTCCATGGACGGAGAAGGGGACACAGAACTGGATTTTGAAGCGAACATTATAGATGGATCTGGTTCTAACTCTCCCACTCTGTGTGGCAGCTCAGGGAATCCGATTAAATGCAATGAACCAGCAGGACGTAACCAGCCTGGCAGACAGAGAGACTGGGCTTTGGTTTGAATCAATAACTTGACTGCTCAGCACTCAGTCAGTAATTCTCTCCCTGATGCACAGATGATGAGAGTTTTCTCATTACGTATTACTTCCTGATGCATTGCAAACAGCACACATCCCAGCCCAAGGGAAAAAGAAGAGTGAAGAGAGTCAGACATCAGAAACACAGAGAGGCAGAAAGAGCTCGTCAGAAAGAAAGCTCTCAGCAATAACATAAGCCAAAATACCTCTGCACCAGAGCCAGCTTGGAAGGTTATTTCACTCGACATTGCAGCACTCCATGCAGAAATTAGGGCAGGACGGATGTTTTACTGACAGGCATCTCTGACACATATTCCCAAAATCTTGCGCTTGGAGACAGGTTCTTCTCATTTGTCCTGAGGAAAATTGGGGCAGAGTGAGTGGGAGCCAGCAAGTTCAATCAGACTCCCTCTGTCATCGGGGAGGGGGAGGGGGCCTTGCTGTACCAGCCTGGCACTGCCCACCTGGGGAGAGTTCACGTGGCTGCTGAGTTTGGACTGGGCAGTGTCCATACTGCACGCCTTGCTCTGCCTTAAAGGGCCATTGCTGATCAAAGTTAGACCATAAAATTCTGCCTGCCTTCATGCCTTACTGCATCTTGGAGAGGTGGCAAGAACAGCCGCTGCCCTGCCTCTTAGGTACCAGCTCCTTCTTGGCCCCAACATGGACACATAGGAACATGTCACACAGCTCAGGTAAGTCCATGTTCATCTCCTGCTAAGTACTTCCAGAGCAAGCTTTTTAATCTGGTTCCCTAAGTCCTTGTTCCTTTCTTGAAACCCTTTCTTCCTGCACAGGTACACAGTTCTCTAAAAGAACCTGTCTTTTTCAATGCCCACAGGAAAGCAGATTAGCATCATATTGTTCTTTACTGAGTCCTGCCTCCCCTCCAGGGTTAGAATTTAGGGAAGAATTCTAGCTGCTAAAGCATCTGAGGTTTTGGGATATCCTGTAACCAGTACGGACACGTACATGCTATATGGTATGTATGCAATAGATGCTGAGGCACCTGCTCCTGATTTAACCTGGGCCATCCTGTGTGAATTGGTTTTGATGCCGTAATTGATGGATGTCCGCCCTTCCCCGTGCAGCTGTTCAGAAGAGGCACAGTGCAGACACATGGTCCTTTCCCACCCCCAGTCAGAAACCTGGGATGTGCTATAGGCTAGATCACACCACAGGACATGGCCTCACTTAGCTTTATACAGTCAGAGGCACTTGCAGAGCATCTTAAAGAGAGGAGATGCAGACAGCCCGCCTCAGCTTCACAGACTGCATTCAGTATTAGAGAACTTAGAGATGCAGGTCCCTGATAAAAGTCACAGTTGATCAATAGATGAGAGAGTCAGCAAACTCCATGGTTTGTTACTTTCTCTCACCCTGGCTTTGACCAACCTTTTGGTCCCGGACAGGACATGTCCCAGGCAGCAGGACATGTCCCATCTCAGAGTGACATTAAGGCAGAGTTTGGAAAAGAAAGCAGCAGATACTGCCTCCATCTCACCTGAGCTCTAACTCTTGAATATAACACTGCATTGCAGAAGAGAAGCATTAACGCTATAGACGCAATTCCATACACAGCACCAAGAAGGAAATACTACCCATAACCAGCAGAGGGAAGAATTTCCCTCAAATTATGTTGCACAAAGGGTAATAATGATTCTGGGCCCTACAGCCTCACTTTACTCTATAAATGTGCAGTGAAAAGCCACAGAGCTCCCATGTAAAGATGATCCAGTGCCCCTGCCTTTGTACTGCACCAACAGTGCAAAGATCTGACAGCAGTGACCTGCCATGAGGAGACAGATTTTCACCCTTTACTTATTTTTCATTCTGTCTTATTTTTACCTTATACAGACTGAGAGTAAAGAGGTTTCTAGATTTGAACATCAAAAAGTGAGATTTTTTTTTTTCTCCTCTGGAGGCCTCTAAGACAAGCAAGGCACTGAGTAGTTACAGCAAGTTCTTTAAAGCCAACAGCCCAGGGGAGGGGAAAGAGCAACTTGCTTTTGTCAAGTGGCAGGCCAGCAATGCTAGGGCAGTAGATAGCAGCAAGGTGAATTTTGTGACAGCTGGTGTCTGGACACAGTAATTTGTAGTAATAGTGGCTCTTTCAACATTTTCTTTATGTGTGTACTAATCTAATGAAGGGGAAACACAGCTGTACATCCTTGTGAGAAAGCACTGGAGCTTTAATCAGAAAACCTTTCTGTAGAGCAACAGGCTGCACTGGTATGGCAAATATTTTGCTAATATGTTGTGTTTATTTTTCCTACACATCAAGACAGTAAAATTTTGCTGAAAGTAAAATATTTGAAGCAGACAGCAGTGCAAACTATACAGAAGTAACACTTCTACACAGACTACCCTCAGTTGGAAGGGTCCTACAAGGATCATCAAGTCCAACTCTCAGCTCTGCACAGGACATGCCCAAGAATTACACTATGTGCCTTCATCACAGGCCACCCTCCAGCTTGAAAATGCTCCCTTTCAGTTTAAGAGACACATACTGGCTAACTTCAGCTGCTGAGAAGGCTTGTATTTTTAATTTTTTTTAAGCAAAAAGTTATACCTTCAGGTTCTGGGCAGCCTTACAATACTGTTACACAGAGAAGAACAAACTGCTTCTTGGGCTGGGGCCAGTAATTTGAGACGGATCAGAGCTGCTGCGGAGTTGGAGAGATTCAGATCTTACCTTCCATTTCTGAGGATGCAGGAGAGTGCAGCAGCCACAGGAGTGCTACTTCCCACAGCAGGAAGAGTGGCTGAACCTCCACACACAGGGACAGGAAAAAACAAACCTTTCCCCAAGGTCTTGTAACAGCGTTCAGAGCTGGTGAGTTTGCTGCTTGGCACACACACCACCTCCATTTCTATTTACCTTTCCAAGTGCATCTCATTTTAGCTACATCTTACCTGCTTGTGACTAACATAATGCCACTCAAGCACAAATGTGACAGCAGCAACAGTCGTTACCAAGGACATGGCCTGACCAGGTGACACTGCTGAGCAGCAATGGCTTAGCCAGCTCTGCTGGAAGATTTCTGCATAGAAAGTATCAAAGTCAAGTTGAGGACCACCCATGATACACTTGCCAGGTGTGTAGCACGGAATATGTAAAGGACAGCTCAGAAATCTGTAAAGACTTTTTTGTCCTTTGCATCCTGTAGTGCTCAAACACTCAGAGATCTACCAAACAGATCAGAGGCAAGGTTCAGAGCAGTTCTTCTGGGGCAAGTTGCAATTGCTTACTCAGTCCTGTTAATTCTGAGCACAGAAAAAGTGTTGCCTTTGTAACGAGGGCATGAAAGCATCATTCAGAATCCCAGGGCTTAGCTTCCAGACCTGACAATGCCCTTATCTGACTGAGGTTGTCCTGAGCAAGGCCAGGAGTTGGACTTTGATGACCATTGTGGGTCTCTTCCAACTCAGAATATTCTATGAATCCAAGCATGTAACTTGATTTCCCTCAGCCACTGTTCCTCACATGTGACACTGGTACTACATCCAGAACATCACAAGAATGCATATACCAGGGCAGTAGTTTGGGTACTATGGGCAGCCAAATAAAGTTCTGAAAAAGAGAAGAATTTGTTAGCATTTCCTTGGCAGAATAAGGGAGGGGAAAATGTAACACCTCTACGTATTAAGACAGGCAAACAATCAGAGAACCACCAGCACATTTCAGATCTGACAAAACCATCCAGCAAGAAGCAAACGAGATCCAGGGCTGCCCATTCTGGAGAAACACACTCTTTAGCTGTTTCAACACCGGTTAGTATATTTGGATTCTCCAAGTTTCTAAAACCAGGTTAGCTGCTGGATTTCTATCCACAAGGTGTTTCTCAACTGCAAAGGTTTCAATATTAATTGTAGTCCACCAGTTTCTACCCACTTTGTTCCTTTTAGTCAAAAGAGGGAAAGAATTCACAGGCTTAACTTTTAAACAATAAATACGTTTCCAGGAAAACAGAACTGGCCAACCCAAGTTTTTATTTAATCTGAAGTTTGTAAAATGCCCTGCACACGCACACAGAGACCACAATTGCTCTTGCATACTCATTCAGTGCTTCCTCTACACCTACCATTGCTGTGATCACTGAAGGCAAGGCCTTAAAAAGCAAGGACACTACAATTAGGACTTCATTCAGGAGTAGAAACTGCAGGGACCATACCACCAATGTTCTTCACACCCTTTCCCTATACATTGTGCCATACCCCTCAGCTCCAGTTGCAGCAGCCTCCATTTCAAGTTTCTCCTTCGCTGTCTTGCTCATCCAGCCAGCCACAGCAAGGTCAGGGCTCCTGCTGTGCACATACACAGGGCAGGCACAAGACACCTCTTGCCTCCTTCCTATCCACATTCTCAAGCGGTTATCTAAGCACAGAGGCACAAAGATCTACTGCTGCCATCTATCACAGCAGCAGACCATGACAGCTCTACTAACAAACCCTGCAATGTTGAGGAGAGCCAGCAGCCAGATGAAAGATAAACTGTCTGGCAAGGAAGGATATCGAAGACATTGCTCTCTGCAACATACAGCAGGCTAAGAGGGTCATCTCCTTTTACCCTCCTGTGAGCCATGCCGCCACATAGCTTTTGTAGATGAGGCTTCTTTCATAATGCCGAAGTTTAAGATCGTAGAGATAAACATGGAAAAGCTCCCAGATCCATTGCCTAGTCATCAACTTGTACCCAGTCACCTTCACATGAAGTGTCTGCACAGAGGAGATATCAGCGGTACAAAGTTTTGTTCAAGATCGGTCGCCTCTCCGCTTTTCTGTCAAAGAGACAACAGAACACGGGAAATCGATTGCAGCCCTACAACTCGACTCATTCTGCTGATAGCGTCACCCTCTGAGAGCAAGAAACGGTTGAGTAAGAGGTACAACAGTAAGGGTCATTATAGAGTAATAGTAAGGCTTGTAAGCAGGGTTTTTAGCAGGCCTCTTCAACCCTGTATAACCACGAGTATCTCATTGAAAGTGTTTCTTCAGACAGCAGAAGCCCATTAACCTTCACAGACTCCAACATAACTATAATCATGTATCCGAAGTTAATTACCACTTCAGATACTGGCTGGGCATACAGATACAGAACAAGCATTTTCCCCCAGTAAATTCAATGTACTTTTAGATTTTTGAAATACTATGTAGCTTTGGAGTCAGCATGATAAAGCTTAATTTTTATTAGGTCTACAAGTTCTTCTGAATGAGGCATTTTTGTTTAACCCCCATCCACCATAAGGGTTTGTTAATCTCTCGACACCACAGACAAGAGGGAGAAGTGCTGCGATAAGGAGGGTGGAATGTTGTGCAATTCTGCCTGCAGGGATATTTGGATAAGGCTTGCACATATCAGTAGAAGAATGGCTTAATTTGTCAGCTGGAACAATAGATGACAGCTCATCATCTTGCTGCTGTGCTCATCCCTAATGAGTCTCCCATAAAAATGCTGATGTACACTTTTAATTTCCTTAACAAATGAAGGAACAGTCTACAGCAATCACCAGGAAGTCTGCAACACCACAGCTCCTAAATATTTAAGTTTGTAGTGGTAACTCTTGTAACATAAATGCACCCAAAACACTTCCCCACATCTCTGAAAGGATTTACCACAGACTACAGTGATTAAGCCCTCAGTTACTGAGATGACATATTTACTAAATGCACTAAAAGAATGCTAATATACTGCATAATGCTTTACCATTAAAACTGAGTTTTACTTGCCAAAACCCAAGATTTCGTCTGGGGAAAATAGTGGCTTTCCCTTTTTACTGTTTTACATCTGCTTGTATCAGCTTTAACAGCACCTCTGTCGTTTGCTTCAGTTCTCCTACTGACTTTACATTAATCATATTCTCTTGTGCTTAAGCCGGAATAAAGAGATTACACTCTTTCTTAATGACACAAGCCCTATGAGCTACCAGAAAAATCAAAAGCAAGCAACCAGCTGAGAGGATTGCTTATTGCTGGAGTGAAAGAGCTAAAACATTGTGTGACAGGATCTTAGATAAGTCTGTAGACAGCAAGTGCAGCAGAAAAACATAAATCCATTTTTTTAATGAATTGCTTATGAATCACCTCCATCAAGTGCTATCTCTTAAATGGATGCATGAAGTTTGCAAACGCATACATCGCTCATCCTATAACAGCAACATTCCCCTTTCTCTTTTCCAGAAATGCAGGTCTAAAACCCAGCCCTGCTTACAGGGCAGCTGGAAAGTACGGAGAACATCTATACACTATGTCAACTCAGCAGCTCTAAGAGGAATCTCATCAATGTATACAAATACTTGAGAGAATGGTGCAAAGGGGATGGAGCCAGACTTAGTGCTTGCATTTTGGGTTTGGGACTGACAAGACTGAGAGCACAGGATAGAGTAAAGATGATTTCCTTTAGCTCCAATGAGTCTTCAAGCCTTTTAACAGTGGCCTGGAGCAACCTTAAGCCCATCATCTCCTTGCTGCCCTTCAAAGAGGTCTCAGCCTTGTAAGCTCCAGAGATTTCCCTGGGGGTGCAGGAGGAAATAGCTTCAGGGAAATGCCAACTCCTAAACACTCTGTAGAGACACAAGTTGCCAAATGCCCCACTCAAGCAGAGCTGTCGCATCATCTCTGCGTTAATACCTCTGAACACATTCATAGCCATATCCAAATCCACCTGCTACACTGCCTCCCAACATGCAGTTTCACATTCCAGGTTCGCAGGAAGTGCTCAGACACCATGAAGAAAAGCAGCAAACACACTCCCACAAAAATAAAACGTACTGTCTGCACTGCTTGCATCCCATTTAAGATTGTAATTTCTTTCCATCAGAGCTGTCACAAAACCCCATGCAGTAAATGACACGCCAACTCCAAAGCACTGCACCTAGTAAAAATTTAATATAATAAAACAAATTGAAAATGTCAATATTATTTTAACCATTCACAATTTAAGTGGAAAAATTATAAGGCAGCCATTCATGGAATGATTTTGTGTACAAATGGTTTGGAAAAAAGACATTAAAATTACAATTCCATACATGGAGTCAGGTAAACAGCAATGACCACACAACATTTTTCCCTGGAAAGCCAAGGCTGCTAAGAGATATAAGAACAGTAAGGAAAAAAAAATATTTTTAAAAGAAGTTTGATGTGAACAGGAATCTGAAATTTGTGATAAAGAATCTGATATTCATCATAAACTCTCCCACCATACTGCAATCACTCCTCCTCCTTCCACTCTCAAAAGAATACAAGTACACTTCCCTTCTCTTTTTCCCAAGTCCCAGCACAGAACAGGAAGGGAGCAGGAACATATATTCCACATCATCTCTCTCTTTTCTGCAATCAGCTGATACCACGTGGACACACCTGCTACTGTCAAAAGCTCCTTGAAGGCTCTGAACTAGTTCTTGAATAAACACAGTGGTTTTCCTGGGCCTCTTGGGTAAGATTAGGCTTTTATATAATCCACCTGGAAATAGTTCTTTGTAGTCAACAGTGGGTTTCTGTGTTTAACACCCAGCCATCTGACAAGCCACAACAATCAAAAAATCCTGTTGTAATGTCAGTGAAGTTTCTGCATCTGTCATTGAGTGCTGAAAAATAAATACTTCCCTTCTTTATATAAGGAACAATAAAAGCATTAGAACCGTGGGGAAAGTACCCGAAGACATGAGGATCAACAGAAACAGCTTTAGTCCAATTCCTATTGCCAATTAGGAAATCATTAACTGGAAAGAAACAGGTGATGAGAAGATTATGGATTTCCTAGAGGGGCTTACAGAAGGAAAGCGGGAGATGGCTGGCACTTGGTTTAAGCATTTACCTGCTAGACCTACTGCCACCTACCTCACAGAAGAAAAAACAGGCAGAAAGGGCTATTATAGAGAGAGTAAGAGGAATTTGTTTGCACCAAGGTCTCCTGAGGAATCAAAAATTATACCAGATGGCCCTGACTACATGCAAAGCTTGGATTTACTGTGACAGATGGGGAGATAGGTAGAAAGAAAGGGCTATAATAAAATGGATCATTTTATTTAACTCATTAAAATACTCTGCTTCAAGAAAATAATCCTCCATTTGGTACTAAAAATTTGGAAAGGTTTGATAATATAAAATTTTACGTTCTCCATATCAACATAACCAAAAGCTTCTTTAGTCACTGCAGTTTCAGTTACAGAATTGAAAATAGTAATTCAACAGAGATAACAGGCAGCCAAAACAAAATGCTGTTGCTACTTCTAAATGGGTAGAAGAAAAAATAAAAATCACAGAAGTCTTCTGTCACTTAACTAAATGCCAAAATAAAAAGTATGTTTTCAGAATTTTTGTGCCAGTTTTAAGTTGCCAATGTTTGCATTCAAATTCCCTCACCTGCTGCTATAAGTTGGCCTCTATACTTCGTGAATCATTAAACTGAGTGTTACTATTTCTGATGGTTGCCCCAGAAACTGGAAACATGATGTGAAGAACAGGAAAATGGAAAGATGACAAGACCTCTCAGCAGTGGCACCTATGATTAATATGCCAGAGGTTATGCCAGCAGTGAAAAGCCTGGCTGCCACATCCTCACCAATACACACCGATCCATGTAAAAAGGTACTATCCACATGCTTCAACCAGGAACAAAAGGCGTGGAATGGAACCTTACCTCTGTAAACCATTGCTACTGTTATACACAAAGGGAGGCTGAAGGGGAATGCAGTCACCACGTCAACTTAACTCCCAGGGTGGGGTGCACACGCAAGTGACAGGACAGAGTTTAAAGAATAAAAACTTACTGCTTTACAAAATGCAAGCACCTAGTGCTGCACGCTCCAGCTTCTGGAAATGGTTATGTGGAAAGACTAAACATAGTAAAATAGTGAGATTACCAAGGAAGAAGGTAATTAGGGAGAAATCAGGAAGAACATAACTCTAGAGTAAACATCCCTGTGTATCATTAGCATGCGTTAGGAACCTTTCCTGCTGAACTTTTTAAACCAGTGACTTACAGGTTGCATTATGTATGTTGTAAAAATCCCAAAACCAAAACAAACAGTCAAAACCATGGAAAAACACACAGAAGAGGATCCCATCCACATCACTAATTTCGCAGTGGCTTTTCAGAACACAATATTGAAGGCCTAATATAAAAAAAATGCTTGTTTAGGCCTGAAGCACTAATTCTATCTGAAAATACTGTCTTATGGGAAAATATAACTTCTGATAATTTTGCATTGATCTTATGTAATAAAACACACAAATGGACAAACACTCCTGGGAATCAATTCTAGGTTCAATCCTGGGATACATCCGTATTGTCACAGAGCCAACAGACACAGCCATCACTAGTCCAAGAGCCAGGCCATACCCATTACTCTCTGAACTAACAGACAAACAGGACAATAACAAAAATCTAAAGATGTTAGGAGGCACAATGGGCCGTGGAGTTTACGTAATAAATGGCATGACAAACAGTCACACTCATTCAAATGGAAACAAGAAGCACTTCAGTTAAGAAGATATTTCAAGACTTCAAAATTCATTTTAAAAAAAACCAAAAAGAAAAAAAATATTTGGCAACGCTATCTTCAAAAAGTGCAGACAAAGTACAGCTTAACAGGGATACAGCATTGAAAAGTTTTCCCCTAAAGAAAGAATTTTATGCTGATTCTGTGCATATCAAGCATTCCTTACTTTTCAATGCACTACAGTTATTAGAGTATAACATGTTTTGCATAAGGGAAATGGTGGCTGGTAAGACAAAGTTGTGCCTTGAAAACGGAGGGATTTTTTACCACTTCTCTGCAGTGAGGGACATCAGCAATTGGCAGAAAGTCCTCCAGTAGATTCACCAAAACTAATGCTTATCAGTAAGAGGCAAATGAACAATTCCCAAAGGAAAAGCAAAATGTCTAACAGGTCCACTGGGAACCCACCAGTCTGGTTTTTTGTTTGTGGGTTTGAGGTTTGTTTTTGTTCAGAACTGCTTTAGAAATACTTTGTATTCTATCTGCAGCATAAATATTTAACTAAACATCTTGTTTTGTTAGCCGTAATACCTTTATTTAGTGAAAAACCCATACAGCCCCCCACTGATTTCAGCAGTTCCGGTTTTTGAAAATGAGCTAGTAAAGTTCTCTGGTCCCTTAACAGCTGTCAGATTTCTACTCCTCAAAGCCCAGAACCACTCTGTTTCAAAGGGCACTACGGGTATCTCTCTCAACAGAAGCAGTAGAGTATCACAGTAGCCAATACGTTCCTGCTGACATTTTTGGGGCTTAATACTTGACTGACTTGGCAGAAGACTATTTCCCAAGAAACAGTGCCTTTTTAGAATTTATTAACGACTGAATAAACAATCAAAGCACTATTCTCCTTGCTTCTATCCTTTCTCTTAAACAATGGAATACACTGCAAAACTCATTTGCACTTTCTTAACCAGCTGATTTCTTACTCTAATCCTACACATTGTCTACATAATTTCTTTCCTATCAAGTGACACTTCTGTGACAATAGCAGTGTTATCCAGAGTTTCCAGTGTAGCCCATTTCTGCAATACAATTAGTGACAAGCTTCTCAAGGGCCAGTCGTGTTGCCAGGTCAATGTAGAACCGATGGGAGAGAGCCCCCTTCTTCGTTAGTGAGACTTCAACCTCTCACAACGCAGCCATCCTTGGGTTTAGCTCTCAGCTGTGAAAGCTGAACTGCAGGATACTTTGGTGATTGCAATTTCGTGATGAGTCGCTATGTTCTTCCCTGCTCACCTTTCTTAAACTTCACGTTCCATCTTCCCTGAGAATAGGGCCAGAAGTAACAATTAAAATAGCAAATGTCTTCAGAAAAGAAAGTTACATAGAATTTACGTCCGGCTGCCGAAGTACATTTTGCTACACTAGAAACTTTCCCAGTATTTCTCTTTTGCAATCGAGACTCTCTCTGAACTCCAAAAGCGGATGGGATGGGATGAATGATGGGTAAAAGAATGATAAAGGGAGCAGCAGACATTTACTGCTCATGTCTTATCGAGGAGGAGAACAGTGAAATTTGAGCGTTTAGTGATGGTGTCCAATGGACAAAACTAGAGGAATAAGGCATCCTAATACTAGGGCTGCCACCTCCAGACGACTGAGTCCTTTTCCTCCAGTTGATTCAGGTTTGTGGCTATGAGCAATTCCTCCTACTTCTGGGAGAACATGAACTGTGGCAACATAAAGGAAAGTCCCAGCAGAAAACAGCATAGCAACTCCAGTGGCATTGACTTCTGAAAGGGCTTCTTTGCTGCTCTGAAACACAAAGAGTAAAAAAAAGTGAGAATAAGCAGAAGTTGTTCAATCAATAATAAAATAAAATTCTCTCAGTATCCAGGCACAGTAGGATTTCTATCAACTCTCACTGTCTCACAACGACAACAGTTTAGTGTGATTTTTTTGTGTCTTGCACCCTACATGTAGTAACTGGCACTCTGAAGTTGTGGGGGAGCAGAAGGACACCCCTCCTCCTAGTTACTTCACTTTGGACTTACAAAAGAAAAAAACCCTTACAAAAGAACCCTTGGAAAAGCAAAAAAAGTCACAGTCTGCTGAAGCATCTTGTTTTATCATCTCACAGCCAACATACCAGGTTTTGAAAAAAAATAAAATTCATATTGCAAAGCCACAAATTTTAGGGAGGATGCTCAAGATTGACATTTTTCCTCCCTTTTTCTAAACAAGGGGTTCAAATAAGATGTTAGCCTTTAAATATCTGCTCCACTGCTCTTCGGAACCAAGTCCCAAAACATCATTCATTCAGTATTTCATTTTTATGTAGAAGTAAACACCCAAAACCTTTACAGGATTACCATGCAAACGTCATGAAGAAATGCATCTTCTGCATCAAAACTGAGCACCTCTTCACCTTCATAATAGGATTAAGACATGCTACACATCAGTAAATGCAATGAAATGCAAATCCACTCATATCAAATTCAAATGCTCCTTGAACACTCTCCAACACAGGTGTAATCTTAGTTCTTATGTTTACTCTCAGGTCATTTTTCCAGAAAAAGATACATCATCTGGAACTATAAAACCACTGTGACAGCTCTGATGCCTTATCAATTCTCTGTTCTTTCTGAAGCGCAAAATGTAAACCCAGCCCTTGATGAGGACACTTCAAAAGAGCACTCAAAGAATTCTCTTTTCTATTTACAAACCCTACCTTTTTTTCTGCTGTCTTTTGTACTGTAACTTCAAATATAAATCCTATCCAGCAAGTAAAGGATTAGCCCAGATGATTTATTTAATCTTTCCTCTCATGCCTTGAGTTTTGTGAGATCACATGTTATATCCTTTACAACACGCCACCACAGCATATCACCAGCACGAGACACCGCAGTTGTGAAATACAGGAACATCCCAGGATATGTTATGAGAAGGAGAAACATTTCATTTGGACAGAGATGATAAACTCATGTGCAGTGTCCCATTTCACAAGCCATTTGTTGTACAGACCCAGGACACAACGATGCTTTACGGAGTAAGGCAAAAAGACTGTTCTAGCTGAGGACTCAATTTCTGACACACTTTGAATATAGAGGACCACTTCTGGGATGGTGGGGGAAACTAGAGGAGATTATTTCCTACCTGCCTATTAAAAGAAGAATGCATGCAACAATGCTGAAAATTACTTATTTAAATAGGCATCAGATAAAACCTGGTATATGAATAAATTGTCCTCAGTGGTGAGCAGGAGAAAGGATAAAAGACAGAAATTAGACTTTTAAAAAAAAGCTATACCAAACTCTATAAAAGAGTTATGTCACTGATTCTGATGCAAAAGCATGGATTATTATTTGTTTTGTGCATTCATATTGCTACCTTTTCATCAACTTTTCTTAAACCTTCCTTCTGCTGAATGTTCTGAGCAGTTTGGAATTATGTAATACGAAACTCATATCACAGTCCTTTCCCCAGACTTCACCATGAAGCTAGATTTTGGGCAGAATAAAACCACAGACCTACCTTGCTTAGTCCTAAGTATGTCACCATCGACATAACAGGTGCTGCTAACGCAAAGACCAGCAAGTGTTTTCTGATTCGATTCCGTTCTAGCCCAGCGTGCATCAGGAAGGAAACCAGGCCAAAGGCAGCTGGTGCCTGCAAAAAACAATATTCACTGCTAACACAATACCTTCTAAAGCTCCCTGAAAAATGAGAAAAGGTTGAAATGCGACTTACTACATTGAAATGGACTGAGTTGGAAGACATTCCGGGCAGGCACTAGCATGCTGCAGCTAACCCAAATCAAGAGCATTCTGCAGACTGCCCCACCTTAATAACCAAACCTAATGGAAACTCATGTTCTGGCTATCAGAAAACACGTACTTGTGTACTCATTATAAATACTAAAATATTCATTCTGACAGGAGTCATTGCTATAATCCCTAAGACTCCATTAACTTAGGTCCTTTCTTTTTTCATCCTGTTACTATCACATGTCCTTAGATTGACAATTTCTTCATCTGAAGTAGAAAAATTCTACAATTAACATGTGGAGGGAAAAAATTGCCCAAAGACAGGTACCAGTCAGCCTCCATGTTAACAAAGACTTAAGAACTCTTTTGATTAGTTCATTCCTGTTCTCACCAGGAAACGAACAAATACTTCCTTTTCCCTCTGCTACCATCCAGTTTCTTATCCAAAAGGCATAGATGTCCCACTACTCACAGAATTCACTCTATTTTTGCTTGTATAAAGACAATAGCAATCCACCTTGACATTTCTGAGGTAAGATATAAAACTAAAATACTTTAAGCATTTTTATACACAGAATCCTTTTTTTTTTTAAACTTAGAAGGAAATCAGGAGTGAAAAAAGGTGAGAAAGACAAAAGCATCAATAAGGATCAGAAGAATAGAAAAAAGACACCAGAGAAGAAATAAGTTTCTCTTCTAATACCAAATATTCATAGGAGGAATTTTCTTCCTCTAAAATTGTACCATTTCAGAAGTCAGTTAATTTGAACATTAAGAATAACAAAAGCAAGTTTCACCAGACAAGAGCCATAAGTTAAGCTCCAAGATCCGACAGTGACATTGCCACCCTCAAAGAAAGTTATGTAAACCATAAATTCTTGTATGAACATCAAAGAAAAGACATAATAGATATGCATTTCTTAACATTTTGAACGAGTAATTATGCAAGATTTCTGCTGCATTTATGACTAACCACTGCAATCCATGCATGTGCTACTCTAAGGCAAATTTTATCTGCACATATACGTTTAGAGCCTCTATAGCCAATAGGTACTTTCACACAAGTATTCAGCAAAGTTCTCCCATCTTCAGGAGCCACTGTTTGCTTGTACCATCAGCAAAACATTTGTTTTCCTATAAAGATGGTGTATGAGTGATGTTGAAGCTACTACAACAGAGGTAAGTAAAAGTTGTAATTTAGTACTCTGATATTCAGTGGTTTCACAAGACTAACCCTTTAAACACTAAAACCCTTCACAACAAATATCCTCCCCATTTTCTGATGAACATCACAGAACCGAGACTGCTGTAATCAGTATAAAACTGCTTTTCCTCCTTGAATGCACTAGCATATACTTCTGTGCCTCACCCTTTAGAACTTCTCTGAATATGTCTCTTACAGCAGTAACAATCTAGGGGGTTTTTGTTTGTTAAATAAACACTACCACACTAGCTTCTGAAGAAGTCAGTGTGAAGCTGACACATTTCTTCATGAGCTACTCTTCTCTCCCTACTTTTGTAAGACTTTTCTCAACCTCTGCAACCAAGGTAGGCAGCAGGCAGTCAGAATTCTCTCTCATTTGCACCCCACTCAGACTTAGCATCAATCATGCTCTTCTGTCATACCTCATATCCGTTCTTTTTGGTGCTTGACACTGTACTAACCTCTTCCTTTCAATGGCATTAAACATTTCTGTATTACATCAGTAACGAAACTGCAGATCTTTAGCAATTCCTGTGAGTGTTAACAGTCTTTTGAAGAACGAGTAAGATTTTTTTGATGATAACTCACCTTGTGCAACATAATCGCAACAAACACTATCAACTGGACACTAGTCTGAGAAGTAGAAGCTGCTGCACCCAATGCAACACCATCAGCTGTAAAAGGAGTGCAGATTCATGGATTATTCCTCCGTATGAGCTTCCCCACCCCCTCAAAGGCTGACAGTAGAAAACATGTTGATTTAAGAAGCTCTGTTATTGAAAATTGCCATTAACAATAGCAACCCAACAGAGGATTCACTTGTCTTTGTTTGTTAAGCCATAACGTTCCAGAATATCAGACAACCCTCAACAGGAGCTGTCTCATATTTCCCAAGACCATAAAAACCATACTGGGAATCTACTCCGTCAAAAATTGACACACTGCTTCAAACTAGAACAAGTAACAAGTTTAGTTGTTCTAGTCTTCTGTACTAGAAGAGACTTCCTTTCTAAATTAAAAAATCTGTTTTAGATACTAAGCATTGCAAGAATTTTTATTATTACCCTTTAAATGATTTTTCAAATATAAATACTATTGTAAATATTATTTTTTATCATTATACATATACAATAATAATATTTAATAATATTAATAATAATATATTTACAATATATTTACAATAAACATACTGTCTAAATGAAATAGAAAATGGATACTATACTACTCTTTAATATATAAATACTTTGTTTAGTGAAGAAGTATCTTTTTGATCAACATCTTCTGACTTACCTAGACAAGAACCTTCAAGCAGGACATGAAAAAGCATCATATTTATACTACACAAACATAGTGAAGAATTACAATGTGAACATGGCTTGACTGCAACACACAGTCAGTCCTTGCAAGTTAGCATAAATGTATTTTAGTCAAGTCTTTGTGCTCCACCTTATAATGACTTTTTTTCCCTACAAGGTACTACTCTTTTAAATTAGTATTTTTGAAAAAAACCCATCAACCAACAAGCAAACCCAAAGGTGTTTCATATAACTTATCAAACATGTTAGCATGTATCGAAATTTAGCAGCTAAAGGAGTCAGCAAAGGAATTGAAGACGCAGAGAGTGAGCATCACACAACCTTTCAGATAGGAAAAACAAAAGAGTAAAGTAAAGAGTAAAACAGAAAATTCTGTACCCAAATAAAACTCCATGAACCATCTGAGCTCCCAGTTAATTCTGGGGAAGATCCTTAGTTCTTCCTGCCTTTTTGTTGTTGGTTTGTTTTTTTTTTTTTTCCTAAAGCCACCTTCAAAAGCAAAACCCAAGTGTCTCCATCACACCTAAAGATGACCCACACAGCAATGCATGTACTTGTCAAGCACTAAACACAGGTCCCACATTACCTGCAGCATGGACTACTAGTCCAAGTGTTGTGGTGATTTTGGAATTGCCTGATCTTGCAGCTTCTGGATCTGAAACAGTCATGAGAACGGTTAGGATAAAGTGATCAAATGAATAAATTATGCTGGAAAAAAAAATTGTAAGTATCACTGTACATATCTCTCCCAGCTGCTTAGGCAGATGTATTCAAAACTACCAGCTTCTGTATTTCTGCATTAGATTTACCGTAAAATAGTTTGACACTTAACACCTTCAAATCACATGAAGTTCTGCCAACAAACAAGTGACAGACTCATAGACAACTCTCTGCAATTTGCAGGATCTCTCTCATAGGCAGAAGGAGATGTTATTCTTAACCTCCTAAAATGAAATGTTAAAGGTCTGTGCCACCAAGAGAAAGAAAAGATATTTCTGGATCCCAAGAATCCAGAGCTGCTCCGAGAGTCAGGATGATTTTTCCCCACACAGTTCAATGTTTGTAGTTTCCTTCAGGTGACAGGAATTTTTCAGTTTTTGTTGCAGTGTCTCCCTGGCAGTTCCTAGTAAACAATAAAGTCTACTTGTCACAGCACCAGTTGCAAAGATTTCCCTTTGACATTATACACCACAAAGGAGAAAGGCAGCCAGTGCTGCTTGAGATCCAGTGTTTTGACCAGAATTGCCTGATATTCGCAAGTTAGCTCATTACACAGCACAACAGGGCAATATCAATATCCACCACTACACAATCAGTGGTGAAACTTTTACAAAGAATCACTGTAGGGTGGGTAAACCTCACATAAACATCTTATTATTTGACTGTTTAATTCCAGACAGTTTGAATAGCCATAACTGAATTATCTCAGTGGTCTGTAAGACAACTGTAAATGCACCTACACTGCTTCACTAAGTCTGCAGTGATGCCGAAACAGAAATACCAGTCCTGTTCTTTCCTCCTGCCTGCCTCCTCACCCTCCAGTGTCTCTTCATTCCCAGGCACATATGTAGTTTCCCAATGAGACACATTTAAACTAATGCATTCTCTTTGGTCAGCTTGATCTTCTGAATGAAGGGGAGCCCAGGTATGTAAGTAATTGCATAAGCTGCACTTGCATGACAGAAATAGTACACTCATGTCAAACGGGAAGAGATACAAAAAACACTTCCTTTACAATTGTTTTGGATTGACCATTACTAAACAAAGAATCACATTTGACTTCATGCCTTCATTCTGGCCTACTGGATTTCTCTAGTTTAGACCAAGTAACATCTAGTCACTTGGTAGATAATAAACTACAAGACACTGGTTCAAGAGAGAAGTGGTTTTCTTCGGTTGCTTTAAAAAACATTACAAAACCACTGCTACATCTCCTGTGACAAGTACAGGCTAGATAAAACTTTACTTAATATTCTATTTTATAGTGTGTATCTCTAACACAGATCACAGTTTTCTCCCGGTATTTGCTATGATCAGAGACATAGAAAAGGGTCATAACCTCTATTAACCAAGGATTCTTTTAGAAGTTGCTCACCTGCATCTCCCTGACATCCTCACTGCCATTGTTTCTTTAGAACAGCTCTGAAAATCAGCTACCCATGGCTGTGGCTCCATTTACAAAGGTCTTTCTTAGACAATGTTCTTCAGGAGCACACAGGTGACACAGCCCCTGCACTGGCCTGTCATCTGTCCCTCCACAGTAACCCCATACAAGCTGCATTGTGAACTGACAAGAATCCAGCCAAAACATAACCCCCTCCTTTGTGTGCGTGTGTTTAACTTTTCCTTTAAGATCAATTCCTTAATTTTTCAGGGCCAAATTCCAGCATCAGAGGACATTGTGTGGGTGAAAATGAGCAGCCAAAGGCAGTAAAATACCTTTTCAAATGACAGAACACCTTCGGTGCATTTCAAGCTACGCTCTGAGCATGAAGTCACAGGCAGGAAACAAAGGCAACTGTAGGCATTTTTAGAGTCTTGCAAGAAGCTGACAAATCTTTACACAAAGTAGAAAGTATTTTGAAGTAAGTGAGGCTCTAGACTGGTGTGGGAGGTCCAGCTATGCAGTTACAGTAAAGTACCAGAGCTGACATCTAATCATTTCTGCCATCTTACTTAAGATAACTTGTCCTTTGCAAATTTTACCTACATGAATGACAATTAAGTAGAAAAAAACAAACTAATATAAGACTAACCTGAAGTTTTTTGGAAAGCCAAAGAAACCCCTGTGGGTGATACTGTAAAACAGACAATAACTCAAGTGTCAAGTCACCCTTCATCCCTACACCACATGTGCTCATATAGGTATTTCATGTTATTGAGGCAAGCTCTGAAATTATGGTGAATTTTGAGATAGATTTCCAGCACAAACATTTCGCATGGACCTTGGTTTACGTTTTTAAAGCACCTACTGAAACTCTGGACATGACTGGACAAATTAAATCCTGGCAGCATTAAAAAAAATAAATTGCAACTTGTTAATTAAGACTAATTAGCAAGTCTAATTGAAGTGAATCTATACTTACCATCTGTAGAGTGCACATGAGAGCTGCCTATCTGATCCACCAGCAGCATGAAGACAAAGCCGAGGACAAGGGACACACCAATGTAGGCATGCAACCTGGAATGGTCGTGGCCATGCTCGTGTACAGCTGGGATTTTCGCCACCTTCTCAGACTCAATCACGTGCTGCATCTCGCTCGCCGGGTGATGCTTTCCTGTGGAAGGCGAGCGAACAGATCAGGAGACTAGACGTGACACAGTCACTTCTTTCCTCCTCTGCCAAAAGCCTTCCTCATACTTTCCTGGACAATACACAGAAGTCCTTGTTTAAGGTCTTTCTTAGATAATATTCTTAGCAAAGCCTGGTTGGTTTCTCCTCATACAACTCAAGCACAGAAAAGCAAAGGAAGCATTAATGTATTTTAAGCCAGGCTGCATTTTAAATACAAATTAATTCACAAAAATTGCTGTATAATTCCTTTTTTAACCAAAGTTGCCAGTTTTGTCAATATTTACTGTCAAGCAGTTACTTCATTATCTCCATTTAAGTGAGAAAATACAGAATGAGGAGATAAAATAGGTTCCATCCACTAAAAGATTTAATACCACCTTTAAGAAGATTAACTGATGCTGAGATATAAACAAGCTAGTATTGATACACTCCATTGATACGGACTACAACAATGGTTAAGTCAAGCACACCGAACCACAAATGTCAGTACCATCCCAGAAACCCAAAGTCCAAGCCCTGGGGATGAATGATGTGTGGTTGTTTCCTTTCCCTACAGAAGCTATTAAAGCTTGTTCATGTTTTTTCTCATTTTGAGAAGGTCTTTTGGATGGCAACTATTTTTCAGAAGCTTTAAAAACTTATACCAAGAACCTGACTTACTCTAGCAAGTCACTGTCTTGCTGGAATATTCATGTACCTTCTTGGATGAGACAAGTGTTTGTTCATCCCACTGTACAAAACACCACAATGCCATTACTACAGTCAAAGCACAACAGAATAGGCTCAGTAGCAAAGACTTCAAACATATCTTTGCTGAGCAAGATTGGTCAATAAAATTACTTTGGACCACACAAGATTTTTGCCATCCATATTATGAAGCTGACTTTGCTTCAGATCATTTCGAGCCATAAAACCGTGTAACTCAGGGCAATCTTTCTGACGGTGGTTATACAGTTTCAGCAGTTAAAATGAAGGACCGAAGTCAGCAAAGGAATTTTCTTTGCTGGTAGTACCCAAACCAAGGTTTCACTACACACATACAGTGGTTTATGATCAAAGAATAATCCAAGTCATGATATGCTGTTTGCTCTTAGCCTACAAGGTCAAAAATTATAAGTTATTTATTCCATGGCCTGTGGGTAAATACAGAAGTAATAGTAAATTACTTCCATATCAACGAAAAACACTCAAATACTTGATAGCAAGCAACTGGTTAGAGTTAAGCTACACCTGAAACAGGGAAAACAAAGATCTCTCTTTTTGTTTTTCCACTTAAATGAATATACCTCAATGTTTCCCCTAGCTGCACCTTTCTAGGTTTAATTATGTAAATAGGTGAACTTGAAAAAAAAGAGAAAGCTGTTCTCATAATCTTAAGTTTAATTTTGAATATCCTACTTTTCTAAAAAAAATATTAGAAATATTTTTTGTAGTTAAATCTGTAATATCCATTAATTCTGCCCCTTTGTAATATAAAAAAAATTTTACAGATTGACTGTCGTTAGATAAAATACTATGGAGTCTGAAGCCATTCACAGACAAATTCTTTTTTCCTAGGTTAATACTTCTGCTATTACTACTGCAGTACTGGGAAGTATCTTTTTTTGCCATATACTGAACAAAGTTATAGCCCATACAGCTCTACGCAGCAAGCTGTAGATGTCCTACATGAACAGTACGTCCCTTTTAGTGAAAAAGTATCAAAACCCACAAATGTTCACAGCAATTGTATTCATTGATAGTTGTACCATTACAAGAGAAAATCAGTCTACTCAGAATTAAAACTGAATGGAAAGCAAACCCACAACTACAGCTCATTAGAGACATCCTACATCAGAGTGCAAAAATTATAGTACAGTATAAAAGCATAATCAGAGCGTCTTTCACTTCTTGATAAAGGATGATTTTATGTATTATCTTCTATTTATTCTAAATCTAAGCAGAACAACATAAATTTAGTGGAAGCTAAAACAGTATACATTAAAGTATATTACTAAAATGAAATTTAAAAGTTTAGAAACACAAAACCCAGTACTATAAGAAAAGCAAAGGACAACAGTTACCTCTCAGTCCCAGATTAGCAACAACAGTACACCAGATGCTTGCAAGGTTCTCTACAGCCTCAACTTTATAGTGCTTTCCCCTGCAATCAGTAAGTCATTGCCATTTACCTTCAAACTTCTGATTCTGAGCATACTGGGAAAACCTCATATATGCAATGGTCATCTAATAGCACAAGTCTCCAAGCAAAATCAAAATTTAAAGTGCACTCCAAACAGAGGTGATGAGCCCTGGCTATTTAAAACAATGTCATAACTTCAAATTGAGCTCTATTAAGGCTTTTGGCTGTAAGACACGCTCCACACAAACATCCCTGCAAGACACAATCTCTGCTCACCTTAAGCTCTTCATTAGAGGTGATGAGGTGGTGAAGACAGTGACAGCAGACTAGAACTGGATGCTTGAACACAGATTTAGATGTGTAATGTGTGCCACCACCCAAGAAGAAATGCCTGCTACTCTGTAAATTAGCCCTAAATAATCATAATTTTCAGCTAAGTATATTAATTCCAAGATGTTCTTCAGCTTCAGAGGAAATTCTTATTAGGGCAGGGACACAGATCCGTAAAACACCTCCTGCAATTGCTTTAATGAGAAGCAGTCTAAACTACAAAAAGAACCCCAGCAAACACTCCATAATTCCATTCTCTGCCAAAGGCATCCTTACATCTCCTTTGAAGTTCCAGTGGAAGTTAAAGTTTAACTCTCTCCAGAATAAGAAACGCTACACATGACTTGTCATAAAACACTGTTATTCCACAAACAATAGAGTATCCAGACCCACAAATGATTGGATAACTCAGCAGGAGTCATCAATCTGATCACATCCCTCAATGTGTAATATCATGCCTATGGTAGTTTGCATTTCTATGCCTGCTTTGTGTCACGCTGCTGTGAAGCTCTTCCACCAATCTCATGTTAAAAACCCTAAAAAGAAGCCTCAGTATATCATAACACCACGACCTAAGTTATCCTGAACAAGGCCATCTGGGTTTGGTTCTTACCCTCCAAAATGTCTTCATAAAGTGCATGTACTCCTTCTGGCACAATGACAGCCAAGGCAGTTCCACACAGTAGCCCAGCACCCAGAACAGTCACCAACTTCAATCTCTCCTGCAAGCAAGTACAAAACAAGTATCATCTTTTAGAATGAAAATGCTTTCCTTATTCTCCCTTATTAACAGAGGTTGGGAAAGGGGGTTACTTGTTACATAAATATTGAGAATTTGCAATTAAACCTTAACAACAATACATAAACCTAATGTTTTCACGGCATAGTAAATAATAATAGTTTTATTTATATTTTTGGAAGGATTTCTGTAACAAAAATAAAAACCACACATAGTTTTTCAGTACTTGCTAATATTAGAGTTATCTTCCTACTTATATTCTAGTTTGGGGCAAAAAGCTTAGAGATATCTTCCTCCCAAACTAATTACATTCTGTTTCACCAATAAAGTCACCAACTCACTTCCTTGTGACTACATTGACAGGCTAAAGTCAAAGCCATGTACTAAAATCCGATTACATAAACATATAATAGGGTTTAAAACATGACAGTTTGCACAGGCCATTTCTCATAATTTCTGTAAGAACCCCTGTAATATAACATGTAACAACCATGGGAGTTCAGATCCTCCTAGCACACATTTTGTGGTAAAACCATCATCTTCTTCCATGCTCAATGAGAAGTCTGAGCACTACCAAAACACTAATGTTAACTACTGAGGACCTAGAGACAGAGGTCAGCATTTGAATAACAGGAAGCCACTTGTTGGATATCATTATTGTGCCATCCGTTCTCCTTCATGCACCATAATGACACAAATTGTTCAGTCTCACCGAAATGTGCAACACTTGCGTACAAGAAGCAGGAGGCACTAGGGAGATGCACAACCAGCTTCCTGAAAGCAAGCCAAATGTCACCATAAGGGAACAACTGCAGCCTTACTGGGGAAAACTCATATAGTAATGCAGGAGATGAAAACAAGTGTAAAGTTCCCACAAGCATGCACTGCACACCAGCATATATAACATACCTGCGAAACTGTCATACAGTGGCAATCTACACGAGAAGATAAATTTTCAACATCTGCTGTTCATAAAGTAATTCTTCAAAAATATAGTGTCTTACAAGGATAAAACAATTTTTTTTATTTGCAACACTATAGTATCTTTTGCATACATCCATAAACACAGGGGAAAGTGTCAGAAGCAATACTGATTTATTAAAACTGCAAATACACAGTATAGCTTGCCTTCACTTGGGCGCCTGTGAATTTTAAAGATCCATGAAAAGAATACACACTAACAAGTTATCATTTCAAGATAAGTCTCCATCTCCTTTTCAGTACAAAAATAGTTAGGTGTGATGAATACAGAAATTTAATAAGAACAGCCTACATAGATAGGCAAAAGTAACAGTTTTATCCAAGAAATCAAATCATTTCTGTTAAATTCATTTGCATGTTAAAAACCAAGAGCAACACAGCAAACAGTGCTAAAACTCCATGAGAAAAATCTCAAATTAGGAAACTGCTCCACTGCTCAATATTTTTTTAAGTCTGTATGGCACTGAAACTCTTACTTGGACCTATCAAAAACTCACACCTACTTCCAGCAGGAAGTGACCCCAGTTTCTGCCTCTGTTACATCACCAAAACATTCCAACTGCTACAACTCCATTTTTTTTATTTTTTGCATTTAGACTCCAGTTTAAGAGATAGCCTCAGAACTGGTACAGTGCTGTTTCCAGCCCTAAACTGGACCACCTGAGTCCTGTAAACTAGGATTACGCTGAAAGGGTACTCCTGCACACAGAACTAAGGCAAAGCTCTGTTCAGTTTGTACCTTTTACCACCCATGGCTTCCCCAGAGTTTTATACTTTCAAGAATATCCTAATCTAATTGAAACAATAGAACACAGCATGAGATCAGAACACAAGTAATAAGTTCCATGGCAAAAAAATAATCTGAAGGAATGTGTTAACACCAATGAATAATTTTATTGTTCTCTAGCATCTGGGGTATATTATGCACCGTATTCACTTTTGTTTTCAACTCAATCATTACAAATGGCCAGTGGGAAGAGGCGTTTTTACTCACTTTGGCTGTGTACAAAACTTTTTGCAAACTATGGAATGGGCTGTCTAAACAGTCATTTCAGTTTGAAATTGTCTTTGTTGCAGAATCCTAAGCACCAATTTTAAACAAAACAATTATAACCTCTAATTAGAGACTTCCAGGATTAGCTAGGATTTGTACATCATGTGCAGAGATATTTTGCTCTTTTAAACCAGTACTGCATGCAAACCCTTAAAAAATCTAAGATTTAAATCAAGTGTAAAACCGAGTCGAGAATTTCTGAGCGCTTAAGAAACCACAATAAACTTGACTGCGCATTTGTGTACTGATGGTAAAATACCACACACATAAAAGGCTAATATATATGTGATTACTGCTTAGGCAGTTTTGGATCCACTACTAGATCTGTATTCCTGCAGCTGCTGGAAGGCTTCAAAGGTTTAGGAGACCACTGATTCAACTATACAAAGAAAACACAGAGACAGATCAAGAACCTTACCTTCAAACAACACTGAATGTAAGTTAAGAGTTAACAGGTGACTATCAAGCACATACATGATGAAATGCAAAATTAAATTTAAAAACAGACAATATTAGCACACAAGGCAGTGCTCTCAGCAAATTTGCAGGAAAACCCTTTGTGGGCTTCAGAGCAGAAGCAAGTTTTGAAGAGCAAGACAGTGGAAGCAACAACACTGAAGACATGTAAGGGAAGGTCCACCAAAGCATCAGATAAAGCACTGGCAAAACAGAACTCTGCCCAAATACACTGTCAGGTTTCAATTCATTTAGCTGAACTGTACTTTTCCTAAAATGAACCGCCTTTCCTTCTATGCTGCTCAGGCTCTACTGCTCCCGAAGCCTCCTAGCAATAACGGGACCAATGGACAGGTGCAAGCAGCCCTCTGACGTGATGGAAGATAAAGGCACATTTCTCCTCCAGCACCTTGCTTCCCAAAAGTAGCACTACTTCCAAGAGGAACGGGAACCCCTCAGAAGAGTGCTCTTCCTACCTTGGAACAACTGAACTCCCCCTACACTATCCCTCTATACAATAACCATTATTTAGAAAGAGAAAAACCCCTCGGGTACCAGAAGATATTAGGAAACTTACGGAGATGGTGACAATTGTCATCACATCAGCAACCATTTCTTAGAAGCACCCAAATATGTTTAATCAGGAACTCCTGCACTGTTTGGAAACCTACCCAATCTATGAAAGTCTCCCTCTCCTCTAACAGTACCTTATTTATCCAAGATATTTTTCCAAAAGAATGCCTTAGGTTACAAGGGGCAGTAACTTTAAGTTCTATAGTAATCAAAAAGCTAAAGTTTAATTTTCAGCAGTGCAAGCTGTGAGCAAAATTGTAAATCAAAATTTTCTGAGAATATTCTTGAAATTGTTTCTAAAAGCCTTAATTTGAGTGGCCCACAGGCACGTAATAAGAGATAATCTCTGACTTCATCAATTTCTTACACAAACTTCTAAGAACAGCCATGCTTATTCATGTCCTTACACCACATGCTGAGACTTCGCTTCACCTGCAGCAGAGACTCGCCTCAAATCTAGCAAGTTTAAATAGTTTCTATATACACTGCGAAACAAGCATAATTTTACACAGCAATTTTGAATGAAAATTAATATTGCATTCATAACTTTTAAAGGTACAGCTTCATCCTTAACAGCGTTGCCGTGTTGCAAGGCACCAACTCCTACTGGGAGATCTCTCCGGTTTCTCCTTTAGCAACCAACGCGCAGTTTGGCAGAGCTGTCTTACCTCGGAAAAATTAACTGCCAAAGGTATAATTCCTGCCACATAGCAGGCGACCAGCATGGCCAGGGAAAGCAGGCAGATGGAGGGGAAGTCATCCATTTCGCCGCTTTCTGTCCGGTCCCTCGAAGTGAAATCCAACAGCAACTTTTCCACTCGCCCCACCGCACGCCTTAACCCGTGCAGACACCGAGCTCCCAGGAGAGGCTTTCAGCCATGTCTCTCTCGCCCGGTGGCAGCGGCCGGCTCGGCCCCCAGATGGGGGTGCGCGGCCAGCCCGAGAGAGGCCGGGGAGCTGGAGCGGCTCGGCCACCGGCAGGTGGGCCTGGCCCTCACCTGAGGCGGGGGAACTTTCACCCGCACCGCGCTGCTCCTAAGGGAGGCGGGAGGGAGGGGTGGGGGACACCGAGCACGCAGGCGGCTCCTCACGGCGGGGCAGCCTCAGACAGGGCCGAGGGGACCCTGCGGGACCAGGGCTCCCAGCCCGCACCCACGGCCGCTGCCCCGGCGGCCAAGTGGCACCTCCGCGCTTCCCCTTCCGGGACGGGCCGCGGCCCGCCCCGCCCCC
>VZTF01007561.1:663044-760898 GCA_013397755.1 Cnemophilus loriae | reverse complement strand
TCCCGCTCCCCTCCGCCGGCAGCTTCGGCCCCTTCTCAGGGCGCTGCTGGAAGCGCTGCGCTTTCCCGCGAGTCTCGCCCGTCGAGCGAGCCGGCCTTAAATGGCTGATTTGCGCTTTCCATGCTGCTTTCCCTGCTCCTCCCCTCTGCTCGGAGGAGGGAAAGGCGGGAGCTTGCGCTTTTGGGCTCTAGGAACGGCACGCTGAAGCTCAAAGGCCTCCCTATCATCGTGGTTTGTTGCGTTCAGCTAATAAATTAAGATCTACTGAAGTAAGTTGTTGCCTTGCGGTGGGAGGACAGCTGCTTGCCTGTTGGCAGCGAAGTTCTACATCTGCCTGGTGCTTGCTCCAAAGCAGTTGGCTTCGGCCATGACGAGGGGCTACGAGTCCTGTCCCTGTTGGCCAAAGTGAAAGATGCTCCTTAGACCACTTCTTCTGCCTGGCAGAGGTAACTGCAAGGCATTTAGGTGTGTGCGGTATGCTACTGGCATCGCTGCACGTCTTGCCCTTACAATACGTGTTTCTCTTCCACTTTTATTGTTTCGGGGCTTTTTTTTTTTTTTTTTTAAGCTTTATTGTCAAATGCACTACAATTGGTGGAAGCCTCTTTGGGCAGATGCTGCCTAGCTTTTAAGTCCTGCTGGTTTGGCTCTTGGCACTGCCTTAACCAGTTTTACAGGGTTCTGCCTTCAGTAACAGGAGCGATTTCTAAAGTGCTCTCCAGAAGATCGAAATTGGTATAATAAAAACCATGTGGTGTCTCATTCCGTGTCCTGCTTAAAAGTAGCCAGTACAACAGTGCTTTTAAGGAAAATGCAAAGAAATTCAACATATGCATCACTATAATAAGGGTCCATATTGGGCTTCTCCAGGTAACTTGGTGTTAATGCAGGAAGGTTTATGGATCTTCCCTTGTTTTGGTTTTATGTCACCTAGGCACACAGGGCAGGTAATAATAGTTGGAGGAGACTTCCCTCAGGCTTCTGAACTTGTCATTTTTTTCTACCTACATGGTAGGACAGGACTAGCAATTCTATCAAATCAAACTATTTTTTTTTCACTTAAAGTAAAATAATGTCAAGTTCCCAAAGAAATGTTTGAAAAGCATTAAGTCTACAATACACGTGATCCAATGACATTAATTTTAGTATTTTTCTGGGCCAGTATCTGATAATGGATATTGTATAGTGTCTGAAGTGATAAACGGCTTAAAGTCAGAAGCCCAAATGATTTCTGCTGTGAAGTTCTGAAAAAACTGGCTTACATGTCTGGCTCACTGATTTTTCTCTAATCTGATTATTTGGATAATTTCAGAATTTATGCATTCATTTAGTGCTCCTCAGTGACCAGCTAATTAAAATGATAGTGCTGGAAAAATTATTTTATGATAATGCTTGGCAGTCATTTCGACTCCCTGCTAAGACATGCCTGTTCAACTACAATGCACTTCGGAACAGCCAGATACCAGCCCCCCTTGGGGAATTCCTTTCAAATCAATCATCCTCAGGCATACATGAAAGTGGATTTAAATTATCTACTCTCCTTTGTATGATTGTTGTTGTTACAATGTGCAGCTCAGAATTCCCCTTTTTTCCATTTCTGATTAGGAAAAGTCTTTCTCCTTCTTTTTCTCTGTGTAATGTTTTCCTGAACTTTTCAGAATCTGCTACTTCCGTGTTGAAACAGAACTTAAAGAACTGAAAACTGTATTCCAAGGATGGGAGCACTGTCAGTTATGGGATAAGAATTTGTCCTTCGTTTTTTTTTTTCCCCCTGTAAATCCTCACATTTGCTGTTTCTCTTTTCTGTCACTGCATTTGATGAGCACTGAACTGGTATCTTCACTGATTTCCGAAGTATGGGTCAGGATTTTTCTGTCAGCAGCTGATTAATCTAAGCCAGATAATGTCTTACCCTGCACTTGCCTCTATGTTGTGTGCTCACCTCATATATTAGCAGCGAAAATGTTGGATCCAATTAGCAGCACTGGAAACGGCCATTTGCAGCATGCTTGCAAACTTTCTGTGCTATGCAACCTGTTAATTAGATCACAGATTGTGTACACTTCAGAAATCTTCCTTGCTCAAATTACTTGCTGTAGCCAAGTGAAAAATGTTATGGAAATAATGGAAGCCACAGAGTGTACAGTCATCTAAGTCTTCCCTGCAGAAGAACAAGCTTATGGACTCCAACATTTGGAACAGTTTTCTGTGCCATAATTACTGTTTAAATAAACTCATTGAAGTGTGAAAAACCAGTACATCTGTTTTGCAGGAAATAATCTTGAGTGCTAAGTGCAGATTTATTGTATCATTTGTGTTCCCTTGAAGTTAAATGGATAACTCAAAATTGCTATTTCTGTTAAAGTCTTTAAGGTGAGACTGACAATGTGGTTAAGTTGGATCCCCTCCTTGCTCTTTAACTGGGGCATTGAAAATTTCACTGACAACTTGCGTTTGGAACAAAATAAGTAAATGCACTAATGCCACAGCTCTTACACATTGACTTTATTGCTTTGCTTGTCTGTCTAAATAGAAACTATTTCTGTGGTATTTTTTTTTCAGCACAATAGCTGCTTTACTGGTGATTTTACACATTTTAAAGTTCCATAAGGATTGATAGGACTTGTTGGAAACAAAACTTATTAACACGGCTTATATAAATAGTAAATGTGATTTGGAAAATGTCTTTGTCCTTGATTGATGGTCTAATATTTTACTATTATGCTTATTTTTGCTCCTTCTTTCATATAAATAACTTAATTCAAACAAAAATCATTCAAAGTGTGCAAGTAACCTGTATTTTTTTGTGTTCGTTTTGTTTTCCAGTCTCACACAATTCTACTTGTCCAGCCCACCAAGAGGCCAGAAGGCAGAACATATGCTGATTATGAATCGGTGAATGAGTGCATGGAAGGTGGGTGGATGCAAACATGGGAGTTAAAAACTGTTGTTAAAACCCTGCTTTTGACATACTCGCAAATTTAGTAAGAAAATAAGTTGCTCTTCATGTTTTTCAAAGGTAGTTCACAAAAAAAACCCTCATGGTTTTAGTTTACTAATACTCTAGCAAACTAAGAACTAGTTATTATTTGCTTCTAAAACTTCCTTTTTCTATTAAATGTCTGGTTTTGATTTAACTAGATGAAACCACATCCAGTTTGGGAGAGTAGACAATATTCTTTCTGGGCCCATGCAGCAGACTAGTTTCAATGCATTTCATTGCAGGATCAGCACCTAATTCTCACTAATCTTTTCTTAGCACTGCAAAGGAAAGATTGCTACTGGAAATAATATATTCAATAAAGGACTGTGTGCAATTGATACATAATTTGCAGTCTCATGGCACATGTGCCAGAGTAAAGATCCTGCAAGTATTTGATACAGATAATGAGCATGCAAAGAAGACTGAAATATTAGAGCTGTAGTTCACGTAACATTAATCTTGCAGGAAGTTTTGTGAGGCAAACAAAAGTATAATAAAGACCATGTAAATCTCAGTGCTCACTTTAATATTACATTCTTCTCAAATGTGTCTGAATTACTAGTGGACTAGCTTAAATAAATAAAAGTGATCTAAATCTGTACACAGGCTTGTGCTATCACTCTTACCTCAGTACTCTGTTTGACTCTTGGATCAAGAATGATCATTCTTATGAGTTCTTCTGTTTCTCAGGTGTTTGTGCAGTAGGAATATATGTTCTAATTGCTGTCTTAAAATTATTAGAAGGAGTTCCAGATGTCCGTTGGAGCTTACTGCATGGAAAGTTACATATTTGACAGAACTAAAACTTTTCCCCCTAGATGATGAAAACTTTTCTTTCCATGCATCTTACCTGATTTTATAGCATTATATTTTCGTGCAAATCGCTAGGAACAAAAGAATTTCAACTCTAGAAAATCTGATTACCACCATAAAAACAATCTCTAAACTTTTATTTGTGGATCAAAAGCTGAAAAAGTTTCAGCTAATTCAGTTTTTTAATATTGCATTGTCAACCTTGTCTCTCTGTAGGAGTCTGTAAAATGTACGAAGAGCATCTGAAGAGAATGAATCCCAACAGTCCATCCATTACATATGATATCAGCCAACTGTTTGACTTCATTGATGACTTGGCAGACCTCAGCTGTCTCGTGTAAGTTCAGTTGTACAAGTCTGTTTCAGTGCCTTAGGAAAGTCAGAAGTTTTCCCTCTAAACTCTTTTGTGTGAGTTTACCATAATGCTGTTTTATGTGGTTTTTGCAGTAACTGTAGTGCAGCAGTATTGCAGCTGCCATAACAAGTTGCCCACTCCAATTAACTGCATAGATACAAGGTATCTCTAAAGAAGGCTTAGAAACTAAAGGTTCCACGTGGATTTTGCTCACAGCATTTCAGATACTGAAATCCAACAGTTTAATACAGCTCTTTTATTACTGCTAGAATCTGTTTAAATTTGCCTTTGTGCTGTTGGTCCAGTTCCTCAGGAGGCAGAATGGTTACAGAATTTTTTTCAGCTGGGGGCAGTACTAGTGGTAGGGTAGAAGGCTACAGAAGTGCATTGCAGCCAAAAGTTTGTTTTGATCAAGATACAGCAAGATGGAAGTTTCTGTAAATGCTGATGAAGTGATTGAGGAACAGATGAATCCTCTGGAAGGCCCTAGCTATTTGTTTACTTGCTCTTGTGAAAACATCTCCAGTTCTCATTTGTGTGTCAAAGCTGGGGGCAAGCAAAGGTGGTCTTGCATACTTCCCATTCTGACTGCACTGTGAAATCGAGTGTTATATTTCACTGTTCAGAACAAAATTTATGTTAGGTTTAGTACTTTCCATACTATAAATTTCAAGGTGATGTTTTGATATGACAGTGGTATCAACTTTGCATAAATGCTGTAGAAGTAAGGATACAAATCTCATATTCAAGTAATAAGAGACATAGCATTAGACTTTCGAATTTCAGAAAATTTTTATGTGAGTGAGATTGTGGTGTAGACATTCTTGCAGCTGCACTGCTGTGGCTGAAATCCCAGTGCATGTACTTGTGTAGCTGTCCAATGAACAGGCTTTCCCAGTTTAAAACACATTAAAAAACTGAGCATCAGATTGTTTTCCTTTGTATTCTGGTGTACAGTACAGAATCTGTTACTGGTAATGACTTACTACGAATACCATTTGCCAAAGTTTTCAGTAAAGCAAGTAAAATGAGCTCACAGTTCTGCAGACTTACCTTGTCCCTACATAATTCTGACGTGTTGGATCTTCAGGTGTCATGGTGCTGGATTGATGCAATTTGAGAAACACAGTTTATCGAACAGACCAAAACTAGACACTTGTTTTAGGAGGTAGCAACTGTTTTCTGGGATAGTCTTGTGCCTTTCTTAATGAGGCTTGTAAAATCAGTGTCGTGCCAAATTCTACTTCAGCTTATAGTTTTCCACCAGATGGCACACAGAGCACAAGGCGTATCAGACGTGCCTTGTGTTCACGGAAATTCCTGAAGTAGTTGATGTCTGCTCTTGCTCTGTAGCATTATGAAAGGATTTGGGGATTGCAGGTAGAAATCAGTAACTTTTCCTGAAACTAACATTTCTTACACTGCACTATAACTACTGCTATATGAACATATGCTGAAGCTCTTTGGCCTTGATCCACTCATGCTGGGGTTTAAATAATAAGGCTTTCTTAGAAACAGCATGCTTAGGGCTTTTTCCTTGGGTAAGAAGTATAAATTGCTCTGCAGCAAGTTAACTTGGGATTTTTACTCAGCTTCTTACCACTGACATCTCACCCTTCTTATCTGATCAGAAATACATATACCAAGATTTAAAGAGTGACCAGGATTTTAGTAGTTCTTGAAGCATTCACTGAAAGTACCATCTTCATGAACAAAATACTCAGCTTTAATGACTGAGGGAGAAAGGAGGGCATGAGCCTAGACAGATAACTTCACTCAGTTTGCTTTCATTTTTCAGTCTCTGTTTTAGTTCAACATGCCCTGAGTAACTGAATTCTCTGGCCCTTGCTAGTGAACTGCTTTTATCAACTATCCTTGAGTAGCAAAGAAAATGCTTCCGTGTGTTGTTTTCAGTTCGCTTTTTATGAAGTATCCTTGTTAGATGTAAGCTTGCCCTCAGTGCCAACTGGCAAGAACGCTTTGTCATCTGTCTGTGAGTCTGGCTTTGCTCCTGGAAAAATTTGATCTTATTAATATTCAAAAAAATTCCAGACCTAAGTTGAACACTTGAAAACTTAAATAAATCCTTGAAGTAATGTTGAAGAAGTGTTTGACTCATTAAGACAAATTAGATTGTTTCTTGGTGGAACTATTCTTCTGCAGGCTGAGCTCTAGAATACTAAGATTCTCTATTTGTTGTCTCCTTTAAGTAATTAAATGCATGAATTAAAATGTGAACACAGTGTGATCCAGTCACTCAGTAGTGCTTGGAGCATCTAGTTTTGTTTCAGGCTCAGACTGATCTGCTGGATAACTGTTTTTTAGAGAACAGGATAAATCCATTTGATAAGTGGCAATTCCCACCTACTTCTGCTGTTGTCTTCTGTACACAACTTTCTGGCTCGTACACTTGAGGACAGTTAACTGTTCGTGAAGTTCTTCTGGTAAAGGTACTACAGAGCAGACTGACATTCCTTCTTGTTTCCTCCGCAGTTACCGTGCTGATACTCAGACATACCAACCATACAACAAAGACTGGATAAAGGAGAAGATCTACGTCCTCCTCCGCAGGCAGGCCCAGCAAGCAAGCAAATAATGGGGGCACCATCACTACGTGGGTTTGGGGAGGGTTTGGACAACAGGTGTGTACAGAGTGTAGTAGTGAACGTTTTGTATTATAGTCATCCTGTTGCCATCTTGAGAAACTCGTTAGCCAGGACTGATTGTATTTTTAGAGAAACAAGGATTTTGTTGGATTTGACTTTTTTTTCAGTGTAAACGGAGAAGAAAGTACAACATCTTCAGCAGAGTTTTGGGGTTTTTTCCTCCAGTTTGCTAATGGTCCTACTTTTATTTGAACCCCTGGGGCTGTTCACATTGTACTTCACCACATTTGCTGTATGTGCCCCTCTGTGGGTTTTTAACATTCAGTTATGTCCTTGAGATGTCTTAATGGGAAATAAAAAACTACCCTTTAGTTAAATTTGAGTGCTCGATTTTGTGGTTCCTGCCAAAAAACACAAATCTTTTTTCCCTGTTATCCAAGGGATAGGGTTTGAAAGGTCATGTGGACTGAACCAACAGTTGTTTGCTGTGTTACAGAACAGCTCAAATTCTGGCTTAATCTTGGTACTGTTTTCCCTGGGCATCTTTGGGAAACACAGCAACCCTCTTGCACTCCACAGCCGATCTCTCTAGGAGGCATTTGTATTCAGGTGTGTCTGCTCTGGAATTGGTGATGGATAAGAGCAGGCTGAATGTATTACATCATAGGCCCCATGAATTAGTCTGCTTACTGCTTTCCACCAAGAAAGGAATAGACAAAGCAGATTGTTCCCATGGAAATCTGCCCCAAACTTCATTTTCTCTTTGCAAAAGATAAGGACTTAACTGTTTGCACACACTGTAAATTATATCTGCCCTCATCTATGTTGAATGCTGATGTTTTTGTAATTTTGCTGTACTGAAAAGGTTTGGGTTGGAGGACACATCAGACCAAAAAATAGAGCAGGTAGAAAAGAAAGGCTGGTTTGGTACTCTGTGCCTTCAGAGTTTGCCTACTATAGGAACAGACTGTACAGATACACTCAACCAAGAGCAGTTCTGGGATTGACAGAGGAATGCAGTTCTCTCCAATGCACTTAACTTCCTAATACTCATCAATACTTTCTGATGGACCTCACAGCAAATGCACTGGCTGAAAAGAATTTGAGGTAAAGTGACTGTCTATAGTAAAGCTTTAATGAAAATAGCTTTACTTAAGTGATAAGTAATAGCTGCTGAAGACTTGGAATCAAATTACTGAAGGGATATAAATTCTTAGGAAGAAACTGGGTGAGGGTGTTAAACTTTTTCTCAGCACAAATACAGGTTGGAGATTAGACCTACTAGCTCTAGAATTATAGTGACCAGGAATAAATTCAATCTGCTAACATCAAAACATGCTTCCTTTATAATGAATAGTGATTTTCAAAACATAGTAGGTCAGAAGTATATTAATCCACTTAAGATTAATTAAATCTGTAAATACTTCAGCATGTAAGTTTTATATCCAGCTTGACACAGTAAGTAATACTTAGAAAATTCACTACTGCCCTTCTAATAACATTCAGGTTTAATATAAGCAGTGTTATTTAAACAGCTTTTATAGTTTATCCTCCTGAATAGCACATACTAAAATAACATGTTCTTTCCTAACATGTTGTAGATTAACTTCAATTTTTTTTTTTTCGGTAAAAATTCCAATATTCTCATGGATGCAGTTTTGCAGTCTTTAAGTGAAGCCAAATAAACATTTACCTCATTCTGTGGACTTATTTTCAATTTAAGGAAAACCAGCAATGTGGTCTCTTACTGTGAAAAGCACAAAGGAGTATGCTGAATCTCTAGTAATCAGGCATTGGAACACAGCACAGCTCTTCCTTCAAAGGCACATTAAGTTTGGTCTGATTGAAAAAATCTTCCTCTTCCTTGATTTTGGCTCTACTATAATTGTGCAAACTCAGACCAGTAACCAAGTATAAAATACAAATTTCTTACGTTTACGTTAGAGCAGAAAATAGAAAGAAGGTACTTTAAAGGAGGTGGTAATTAGCCTTTCTGCTTTTTGAAAGGGACTTTGGAGAGGTATGCTTTTTAGTGCTTTGGAAGGTAGAAGGCTTGCAAGCTTTAACTTAAAGGTTAGTTCACTTTTTTTTTAAACATGCAAACTTCCATGGTCATTTCAGTAACTGAAGTTTTCACAGAATTGGAAAATGCAAGTAAATAGTCCATTCGTACCTCTGGAGCCAGATTTGGCCTTCTACTGATAGAGAAGCGTGGTCTGTAGGCCACTTTAGGAGAAGGGACTCGGACATCATCTCCCTGTGGGTCCCTTCCAGCTCAGAATATTCTGTGATTCTGTGATTCTTTTCCCTCTTTTCACCCAGCTACAAGTCTTTTTTTCTGAAATAAGCTACTAGTTAAAACTCTAGTGCGTAGTTCTTGAGCTGCTGTTTTCCATAGTCCTTCAGTGCATTTTACTTGATTAACTATTAACGAAACAACAGATTTGTTCCTTAGCTGAGCAGCTGACCAAATACACTGAAAGGAAGAAAGAATGCTTCAGTATCTAGCTGACGTGCAACAAGCTAGAAAGAAGAATCTGGAAAGTTGTCTCCCACTAACCACGTGGTGCCCTCAGAAATTTAGTGAAGAGGGTTATGAGCACTTGGGAACTTATTACATGCTAGAAGACTGGCACTTAGCAACGTGGTCTGCTCTAGCAGGCCATGAAAAGTGACTTCACTTTGCTTCTTAGGTCCTACCAAGTAATGGATGACAGGATGGATGACAGAATGTACCTTCCAAGTAATGGATGACAGGATGTACCTTCTGCAGCTGCACTTGTCTTCGGAGGCATCAGGTAGCACTTTGATAGCAAGATACTGATAATTGCCCAAGTTCAGCTACTATGAAAGTGAGGTTCAGTAGCAGCATTTTGCAAGTAAAGCCATGAAAAAATGGTATGATTACAGAAAGGATGTCAAAAAAGAATCTGTCCTCCCATGCATGCTTTGCCTGCAGCAAATTGTCTGGTGCTTCTTACATAAGGATAGGTACAAGTAAGTGTGCTGGTCATGCCTGCTACAGTGTGGGAGTAAATGATAAAGGAAATTATATCGGCTGCTTCTGCAGGAGAGTTGTACAATGTATTAAAACAGGGATTAAGAATGGAATCCAGAGACCTAGTATTTCAAAGTGTGTGGAAATACTTAATTTTTTTAAAAGCAAGTCCATTAAGGAAGCCTAGCCTCAGAGCAAGGAGCTGTATGAGCCCTCACCTGTTTGCCAGGATTGCAAAGCAACCGAGCAACCGAGGTGCTTGCCTGACTTCTGCTTGCCTTGTGGAGCCCTGAGCCATGCTGCTTCTTTGTTAATCACAGACTCGGGAAGTCCTCCCACAGCTTCTGGACTGCCTGCCATGGACCTCAAGTTGAAGCATGACCAGACTGGTACCACTCATCCCCTGGCATGGCTATTCACTAAGTAAACAGTAGGGTGAAGTTATGTGAGATGGCTGAGCTGATGTAGCAGTTCCCTGCTGTCGAAAGGCATAATGCTACTTCACTCTATGTACAAAAGGGATACTAGGTTGTGGGGAAGGGGACAACAGGACTGCTAGTCAGCACCAACAAGCAGAGCAGCTGGTGACTTAAAAAAACCAAAAACTACCTGATATTTTGAGAACAAGGACAAGCACGGTAGGTAAATTGGTGTATATATAAAGCACCCATTTATCTAGCATTGCAAGCTCCTGCCAGTCAGTAATGCACTGGGACAAGGAGTAATCTCACTAAGATTAGAATGTGAGTTGTGTTTGACACTACAATAATAACAGGATCACTCTTACAGGAATCCCACTCTGCAGCCTTTTTCAGTATGCCAAAGGAGAATTGTGAAAAGCAAAACTGAGTTTGCATTCCTGCTCTGAGGGTGAAATAAGCTAGGTAGTTAAAATACTTGCCTACTGTTACTTCCATCATCACGTTCTTTTAAAATAGACTGAAATTTTGACATTCCTTGACTGAAATCTTGACATCCCAATGCATTATAAGCACAGCAGGAAAGTAGCATCATTGCTAGATCAGTCTGTTCTTGTGCTTATCACCACTGTCAACATACAATGGAGAAAAAAAGTAGTAGTCAAGACCACCTTGTTATCTTCCTTAGTAACTAGTAAACCTGTTTACAGCAAGAGGAGACTTGACTACCCACAGTATTTTTAAGGTTGAAAGAACTACCAGATTTTTCACTTGCATTAGAAAAGGGTAAGTTGCAAAGTTGCTGGTTGGGTTCTCATTACCATATGCCAAGCAATTTGTGCTGGTTCATGATGCACGGAAAGCAAGGATGCCTCTTAGGATGACTTACTCTCAGATAGAAGAGGGGAAAGCTTCAGCTGCTTGACTTCAGAGTCTATAAACAGTTATGTACATTTGCAATCCTCCCTGAGTAAGGGTCTGACTGTACTGGAAGTCAGCTACACTGAAAACTCAATCCATCAAAAAAGCTAACAGAAGAATCAAGGGTAGCTGGGTTACAAGTGCAAAATAATGAAAACCTCCTGTTTTTTCAATTGCTATGAAACTGATGCTTTCTAGACCCTGGTGAGCATTGAAACAAATTGTTTTACCATTATCATAGGTTGAAGGGAGCAGGGAGTTTAAGTAAGCAATTCTTCAGCAAGAGATGTGCTGTGGGTGAGGCTAGCGATTCTCAGCCTCACCTGGCGTCTGAGCCACTCACGTTAGGTACCCACTTGCCTTTGAAGTCTGAAAGTGTTGACTTCAGTATTTGTCTCAAGGTACAATGGTAAATAATTTGAACTAGCTATAGATAATCGGCAAGAGTACATTTGTTAAAATAGAAAGTTATTTTGCGCTTCTGTCATACTAGTCAATTCCCTCAGGTTTTCCACACTGAGTGTATTGTCTGCTATAATGTTACTTAGTGTTGCCCAAATACAAGGTACCATTCATGGAAACTGCAGGGGAATGACTCTGCCACTGAAACTTACTGAATGGAGATGCTCAGCTTTGCATAGTACAAGGCAGCTCTCTATTATCACCCACTAATACATGCTTCTTCCTCACTATGTCTGAAAAGGATTAAAGTAAAACCTGTCTTGATTTGTCACAGGAAAACATTAGATTCTAGGAATTAGTTTTCTCATTACTGTAATCTGAACTATGCCTGTAGGAACAGTTTATCTGGATGAAGTTTGGGCATAGCTCCAGTTCATAGGTTTTATTCAAACTCTGTGCTGAGTTTGCAATGACACACAAGTAAAACTTGCATGCTGCATATGCCTGCTCAGTGCCATTTCTGGTGAGCATTACCACGGGTTTTGTTACCAATTTTGTACACACCCAAGTCATCTGCTGCTGCACCCCCTGCAGTGTCGCCTCAGTCCCCTGACAAGACTGTTAGGATGGACTGTTGTGTGTTACAGTGACATACACGCATCTTCTGGAACTCTGTAGCTGCTGCCTGCCTTGTGTTCATGCCATGTAAGTCAACAAGACCCACAGAAGTGAAAAATTTGGCAGTGTACTTACAGGCTCTTGTGTCTGGGCTCTACCACTGACGAGACCAGACACTTGTATTGCCCAGATCTCTAATGCACTGGTGCATCCACCTAGCGTATTTCCTTCCTGCTTCTGCATCACTTCATTAACCGTGCAGGAAACACGCTCCCAAATTTAAATTATCTTCTTCGTTACCATGGGGATTGGGTTACACACACACACACACCACAAACCTGCTGCCCTGAGAGGATGGGGAGTGTCTATCCTTGGAGATGTTCAAGACCTGACTGGACACAGCACAAATCTGGTTAGACGCATTAGACCCACTCTGAGCAGGATTTGACTAGATGACTTGTGGAGCTCTCTTCCAACCTAAATTATTCATCATTCTATTGGAGTCTCTACTAGAAAATCTCACATAATGAAAAATGGGAAACCTAAGCTTCGAGTCCCTACTCTGACCAGTTTCATGCAGGCTCTTAAACTCAGTGTTCCCCAGGCCACTGAGGACAGTGCTGAAAATGGCAGGCAATCAAGTATCTATGAGTGGATTTGAGTGACACAAGAGTAGCATTCACCAGGCTACAGAAAGTGCAACTGCTCCCCAGTGATAAAGACAGGGTGCAGAACAGTCAAATTTGATTTTGTTCTCATATTCTCTCTGTATGAATGAAGGTTCACATGGGACACTGAGAATAATGCCTTGTCACGGAGGTCTAGTCCCTAGAGGTCATCAGATTTGCCACCCAGATGCAACCCTCCACACTCCCCACACCTTTCCAGCTCTCAAATAAAAGAAGAAAAGAAAAAGATAAAAGGCCTCAGAAATCTGTGATGTAGTACTAGGGAAAGCTCAGAGACAATGCAAAATGCCAGGGGAAGGTAAGAAGCAGGCCATACACGGCAGTGGAGAAAAAAGCAATTGCACCTGTGCTTCCACCCCAACCCCCTGCTAATCTCATTGGAGGCAAAGGCATCTTCATGCAGTATCAAGTAATGTACTTGCAAGGGAAAGTGGAAAGTCAGTGCTGCCAGAAGGAAATGAGGGGCAAGGGGGAATTTCTTTATATCTCAATACATTAACTTGGTCTCTGAGGGAATTCTTAGCTTGTACATCTATTCCACTGGAATGCAATAGAAGCACTAACGAGAACATAGCAAGCAGAGTCAATGTTCAAATCTTCTCTTCAAAGTGCATTTCTCAAATCCAGAATTGTTTCTTCTCCATCCTCATGGTCTCTAGAAATTTAGCCAGTGCCAAATCAGTGCTGCTTTCCTTGCCTGGCTTGCAATGGTCTTCTAAAACACATTTCTCAGCTCATTAGTATCCTTCTAAATTCTGGGTCAAATGAGTTTAATTTCAATTTCTACTTTATGCTTGTCTCCTGCTAATCCTAGCAGTTTTCTGCATGTTTTCCTGTCTAAGTTTATCTCTGAACCTAGTTCAATGAAATAACAACACCTGCAGCTCTCAATGAAGATTACCAGTCTTTCATACTGCAGTAATGATATTGCCTTAATCTTAACCAGGAATGAATCATTTAATGCCCCCTAAAATTGCATGTTTCGTTTTTGTGTTTACAACACAATTGTTCAGTGATCACTCAGTGCACCCTCTATTCCTTACCTCTATCATATCCAAGTAAAAGCACTCATTATCCATACAAAATTAAATGACTTCAACTAGAAAGCTTGAGAAAGAAACACATGAGAATAACCAAGTATTTGATCTTAATGAGGACACTCACCTCAGATATTCCAGGGGATTCAAAGCTTGTCTGAAATAAGCAGAGTAGGAGCTACATTTAACTGTATTGCTCTGTTTCTCGGCAGAAAGGCACCCAAATCAGGTCAGCCATAGCTCCAGGAGGTATTTCCCGTCTGAAAAGTCCAAGGAAAAACAGGCATCTCCCTCCATCTTATAATTAATGGACAAAACATTTTGATAGCATGTTGCATAACCTAGGCAGCTCTCTGCTTTGCATGCTGGCTTCACGGTCTGTCTCACTCCTCAGATGCCCTTCTTAGCTACACGACACCTAGGCAGCTCACTTAGAGCCCCACATGCCTCTTACAGGGGAATAGCAGCCAGAAGAATTTTTATCAGCCTCCACCTGCCCCCAAAGACACCTCAAATAACACATTTTAAGCTCCATAAATCTGACTTCTCTGTTTAAACTATTTCTATAGAAAATTCATGACTACCTCCAGGCATGCTGTCTTTAGAAGTTAGACATCACTCCAACCCACTTGCAGGGAGAATAGAGGTCCAGCTTCAATGTATTTGACGCATAATTCAGACTGAAAAAATTACCTGTGTGTCTTGCCCAGACTCTCCTTTGGCTGCTGGAGGAATGTAAGAGTAAAAGTCAGGTCCCAGTTTAATGCCAGCTGAGCAGCTTAATGCTGAGCACTTTAGTGCAGTTTCTCCTTTTCCCTCCTCACACACTCATAGACCTAACTGATATCTCCTGCTCTACCTTTGTCAAAAACCTGATGCTCACCCTAACTAGAAATAAGTAGTGCTAATTAGTTAATGCAGAGTATCCTCAGAGAATGGAAACACACCCTCTTCGTATTTACTTAGATAAACACTACTGTTGGGGGATTTTGTTCGATTTTTTTTTGTTTACTTGGCAAACATCTTCCACAGATATTTTGCAGGAAAGATGACAGGGTTTATGCAGACCTAAGGTAGAAAGGTAGTGGTTTTTCCCATGTACTTTCCACATATTTTCCTCATTGTTTCCACAAGTTTGATGTTTTGGGCATGGTGTCCTGAGAATGAGAGAACTGGTGATGATGTAACTCTAGCTGATACAGTTACTGTTTAGGAGCTGTTTACTCATGGGCTTCATGAAAACTCAGAAAATACTTGCCCCAGAATGCAAGTGGTGCAATAAATTAGTTGAAATATATACTTCATGGCACTGGGTGGTTTTTAAAGTGATCCTTAACATGGCAGATAACTTTTTTTTGTAAACGTAAATGTAATTAATAATACTGATTTAGCCACATCCGCATTTCTTTGAAGTCTAATGCTTCAACACTCTTGCAATTACTTCTCCAGATGAGTTCCAGGGGGCTTGGCAATTGCTTGCTGCTGCTATTTTGATCCTATGCCCTAGGAGTATAGACTCAGGTATAGAAACTCCATCTGAGTCCATTTAATGAACTACATGAATCAGAGACCTGCAATAAAGCCCAATTAGAAATGAGTGCATGGGGAATATTGATCTCATTAAAACCTCTTACAGCCTTCAGGATCTGCCTGGTCACTCCTCACTGGTGCAGGCACCGCACCTTTCCTGCTAGTTCCCTTCCACTCGCTTGCTAGGATTATGGTCAGATTAAGATGTGATTGAACAGATCAGATGGTGGGGACCCTGGGGTATGAGGGAGAGCCCTCAAATATCCCTTCTCACACATGCTCACAGTCCTCTGGGTCAGATTTTATTACTAATTCAGAGGGAATTTCTACAGCAGAGCCTGCTTTTCCTCTGAGCCACACCGAAAAAACCCTCTGAGATTTTATCATCCTTTTTACTAATGAACATGCTGTCTGGAGGCTCTGAGTTCACAGAGGTCATAGCTAACAGCATTACCATGCACAGCACACCCACGAAAGGGTCCTGTGAACTCCCCTCACTCAAGACCTTCAGCCTTGTTTGCAGTATATTACAGGATAAGAACCCCTGGGGTAATGAAGCAGACATTATTCAAATGAGACATTTGAATAAGAAGTTTAAGAAGTGTGCATTAAGGGGGATGTGTGGCATCCCAGCCAAAACACTACTCAAAGTCAGATGATTTCAGACTCTTTTCCAGACTGCAGCCCAGATGATGTATGGTGTCCAGAAGCCCATATCCAAAGGGTGTAGGTGGGATTTGAATTGTCTGGATAATTAGATTTTTGGAATTATAAAAGTCTCTGTTCAGTTGTTGTCCAAAGCTGGATACACCTCAGATATGCACATTTCAGTCTTCACAATTCAGGATCCGCTTCAACACCCACACAGAAGCACTCTAGTCTCAGCTGTGTTCAGACCACCTGTGTAAGTGCTAAGGGAACTCATAAACAAAGTGTTCCTCCATTTTGCTTGATTTGATAAGCCTTCTCCAAACACAGCCGTTGCAAATAAACAGAAGGACAAGAGTCACAGCTTTCTCTATTTCACCAAGCTGTATAGGCTTGTCTGGGGCTGGCAAGGGGGATTAGAGGACAAAACATTGAAAGTCTTATGATAAGGCTGTTTTGAAATCCTTGGTATGGAATATGAGGATGACCTGCACCAGAGGGAAAGTAATTATAGTTTTCTAGTAGCAGCTGGGGTATTTACAGGATGGTCTTGCATTCCAGGCACTGTTCCAAAGGCTGTTTATGAGTTTGAAATTAAATAGTTGCTGAATAAAAATGCAAAGTAATTCCTGAAGCAATCTTGGGCTCCAGGCCTTGCTGCAGAGACTGAAAGCCCTTCAACCACTAGGTTAGAATCATACACCCTTTGCTCAAACCAAGCTTTATTATCACGTGAAGTCCAAAGTAGAACAGCTTTAGCAGGCAGAGCTAAAAACAGCTCCACCTTGAGAAACTCTGGTTTCCCAAAGAGTCTGTTCCTTCTCTGATACATTGCATTGGTACAAGGGTGGGAGTGATTCCTGACAGCCATATGAGGTAGAGCGAGCAGCCCCCTCCTATGGATTTCCCTAGCAGAATTCTGCTCACGGTGGGAAAGCCACTGCACAAGCCTTGTGGCAGCCCTGGGGGATGCATAGTCCAGCACGTGCTACAGATGTCCCTGGGCAAAGGGGCTCCAGCTGTGCTGGCAGCTGCTGGTCCTGCCAAGGGCTCATGGATGCTGCAAACAGCCGCCAGCGACCCAGTTGTGTCCTGTTCCAACCTGGGAAAGAGAAGCTGCAAAGACAGGTAGAAGCCAACTTTTCTACAACCCTGCTGCTCTGGGCTAAGCTCATCTCTGATTTAGGTACCTGGCTTACACTGGTGCCAGGCTGGTGTAGTTCACTGGCACTATTTATTTTTAATAAGATCGATATGAAACTGGGAGGGGAGATACGGAAGAGTTTCGAAGAAATGCAGACCTCTTCCCTCTCAGGACAGAGGATTTGTGCTCTAGAGGCTTTCTCAGACTCTTCAGCATAAGCTCAGTACTTGCAGATACCTGGCAAACTCCTGCCATGAAAGTTTAGAGTAAACAGCGGTGATGTGTGACATGTTAAATGTTGCTAATGAGCATCAGGTGTTTGCAGGGAAAAAATGGTTCCTCGTCTTCGATATGATAATTATTTTAAAGATCTGTTTAGCATTTAGATTGCTTGGGGGGAAAAGAGCTTGGAAGAGCTGATTGCCTTGAAAAATGCTCCGGTACCAAGTGGGTCTCTTTGAACATTGCTTTCATCTCCTCGGAAAGAAAGCAGAGGAGACGCTTCATCTTCGGGTAATTAGAGGGACTTTGACATCACTGTCCTTGTAAACAGCGTTATAACGCGCAGCCTCCAGTTAAAGAACCGTTTAAGAGAGAGAAAATACAAAAGATTGAACAATCTGCACTGAAGCCTTGAGAGGAGCTGTGAAAGAACCAGCTTGAACATTCGCACTCTGTAATTCCACCCCAAACAGAAGACCCTTTGGTACGCTTTTAGACTTAGCTACATCTGTTGCATTTTTAATTCCCCATTTTCATCAGCAGGCTGCTACACCATCAGCTTTCACAAGCTGAGTGATTTAGACTAAAGAAAACTCCTGGAGGTAAATGCTCCATGAAAATCCCAGGTACGGCAAGAGGTAAGAGCAAGGAACCCGATTCTCCTCTGGCAGCCAAGTATTTCTACCCACAGTCAGGCTGCACTGTGCTAGCCTGTGCTGGTAAGCCTGGTCTAGGGCATGGATTAAAACTACTCAGGCCAAAAGCACAAAGCAGCCTGCAAGCCTAATGCAGCAGGCTGAGCAAAACCAGCAATTCAGAATAAGTCTTTGCTACAATTTGCTACTTTTCCTCAGAAATCCGAGAAATAGCCTGAAGAAAATGACTTCTGCCTCAAATAGATCCCTCCATGCCTGAGTTGCTGAAACACCACTGGCACGCACCCTGCCCTGCAGCGCTGAGCAGCAGAGGCAGTCCAGGTGATAAGACAACGTAGGGAAGCCTTCATCTACAGCTGTACTAAGATGTTTTTAATGGGCAGAAGTATCAGTGGATTAAGCAGTACTGCAGAATAACAACTTGAGATAGGCAGGGTGTTTCAGATGGGAACTGATGGTGGACACTGAGGGAGGATCTGTACAGAGCATCCCCTGAACGCTGCCAGTACAGAAGGCAGACCCTATTCAAGCATTAGCTGTATTTCTCTCCTTCCTAGTAGCCCTTTCAAGATTTGTATCACCAGTTTCCCTGTGTCTGCTGCTGAAGAAATACCAAGCAGGATAACCACCAAGCTGCCCTCTAGCCCTCAATCTCACACCTGCCTTTGTCCAGCTCTTTATTGCTGCTTCTGCCACAAAGCCAGTGACTGCCCAGCAGCATCCTCTCAGCCACTCCCATTTTTTAAAGCCAATAATGTTAAAATTCACAAACAGAAATTTAGTCCAAGCAGGAACAATTCAGACCGAGTCTGTTTCCCAAATCTGACAAGTGTATGCACTAATGAATAACATCCACGCATCTCTGCAAAAAGAGAAAGAAAAATGTAGCAGTGAGGAGAAAGCCCATCATCCATTTCTGCTAAGAAAAATGTTTCTCTGTTCAGTCTCCTCACCCACAAAATCTGTTTAAAGACCAGAAAGGAGGAATGCAGATGTAAGTGAAGGTGATGACAGAACACACAAGGACTAAATAGAGCAAGAATTTAATCCTCGGGCAGGCAAGGCTGTGGGTGTAGGTGCACACACCAACTGCAGGGTGGTCACTGCTGTAGTTGGCATAGCAAGGGGACCAGGACAGGCAAAGTGCCCCAGCACCAGCACGGTGGCCTCAGCAGCTTGTACAGCCCAGCCTGAGCTCCAGGCAGTGCCAGCTGCAGTGCAAGTAAGTGCTGAGCCTGGTGACTGAGGGAGGACTTCCTTTTTTCATGCTGGACCACGAGCACAGAGAACTCTGACACTGACCAAGCAAGGAAAAAAGTCAACAAAGAACTAAACGACTTGCAGGAGAAGCTTATTAGGAAGCACCAATAACAAAAATGGTTCCTTATTTGCTTTTCCAAGATGGCTGAATTCAAGTTCACTTCATGTTGCCGTATTGGGATGATGTGACTCATTTGCAGCCTCTGAGGATCACAGCTGATAGCAGAACACATTCTTTTTGCTCTGACCCTTGGTAAGATGAGGCAAAACTCAGAATTAACTGTCCCTGTTTACGTTCTCACCACTGAACTTCCAGCTGTAGTACTGATGGTTCTTGTGTTTATTTCAAAAGGGAAGGAATCACTGGGATGAGGGGTGGAAAAGATCTAGTTCAATCCTGGCCAGCCTTGGACTGTCTGATCCTCACTGAGATCCAGAAAAAGATGACTCAAGAAACAATGTTCAGACACAGCAAGGAGAGAAGCAGGTGGCTGCAAGACGCGGTTGGGACATCAGCCTCAGCTCACCCCGGTGGCCCGCTTTCTGCTGCAGCCTGACATACAAACACCCTCACACCAACGCACCCCGCTGCCAGCGGCACAACACTTCTCCCGTGGGAGCCAGGTTTGAAAGTCACAGTCTGAGCATGTTCTTTGAAGTACTGGCTGGCTGGCACAGGCCAAGCTGTCTCCTGAAATGGAAATGGGACAGCTTGCAGGAAGGCTGGGAGTAGCTGGCACTAGAAACAAGAGACAAGTCTATGTGTTCCTCAGAGCCTGACCCAACAGTCTTGTCCTAGAAACACCCCCAGTCATTACAGGAGGACTCTTACTCCTTTCACATCTCTTTCTTCTTCACCCTGTTGCTCTATTACTGATTGGGCTGAAAGGCACTCATAAAGCTTCTTCCCATTTTTTCTACAATGGAAACTATGGCCACATTTGAGTGCCCTCATACCTATCTCAGCACTTCCACTGCTTTTCTGCTTGCCACAGCACTGGGAACAACACTGCATCTCTTCAGCAAGGGGGAAATGCAAGCCATCGCCTTCAAAACATGCCAGCATTGACACAATTTCTGGTTTGCCCTCATTATATGTTGGGAGGACTGGGAAACAAGGTGTTTTGGTGGGTAAAGAAATTCACACAAACTCTGGTGAACTATAAAATATGTCCTAAACTGTTCTCCATACTTTGTATGCAGCTGTCCCACTTCTTTCAAACTGTTGTGGGCACATCCAAAATACAGCTATACTGCAGAGCCAGTTCTGGTCACCCAGCTGCTGAAGGGAAGCCAATAGCAGACAGCAGCAGGTCTACAGGTTAGAACTAAACAACCACCAGGGGACCCCACGGCAGCCCCAAGGGGCAGGGACATGAAATGCCGGGGCAAGAGGTGAAAAGGGACTTCAAGAGCTGGGATGAAGCCTGGGAGCGCTCACAATCACCCCGGCAGGCAACAGCCACCGTGCTTACAAGGAGCTCAGGCTGCTTGAGAAGGGCATACTGAGAACCACCCATCAGCTGAGACCGAGATGGGGAAAGGCAAAGCAGCCCCGCGCTCTTGAACACAAAATTCAGGGAGAAGAGCCATTGGGAAAAGAAAGTAGACAGACCTGGAGGTGCAGAGGGATTCACGGGTGGCCTTTTGGGTCAGTGAACCTATTTTGTTCACTTCATGCTCATGAATTTGTGCCTCCCCCAGGCACTGGCCAGCTCATCACCCAGCACGCTGCTGCTGTTACTGCCAAGCTCAGCTCTGCTGCAGGCAATGGTAAGCTGTACTAGTTTCCATGGAAATCAAAGAGAGAGAAGCTGATTTCCACCAAAATCACATTCAAAACAATTTTGTCCCAAGTGGGTTATTTTGTTATCTTTTCTCTCATTCATTTTTTTTCCCACCATGCAGTACAGATGAAGCTGAATTTATTTTAATGACTCAGATTTGTAAAGCACAAGTTTCATCAATAAGTCAAGCAGAAGCTGCTATTTCCATTCATTGAGATGTCTCAAAAAAGGGCAAGTCTGAACACTTACCGGTGTCATTTTCAGCACAGAAACTCTACCTCATTCTGGCCTGGTTTTAATGACTGGTCAGTCACTGGTGAGATTTAAGCAGCATTTCTCAAACAGATGCAGATCAGTCAAAAAAGCAAAAGGTCGTTCACTTCCCTCCTGTCCCCAGGCTTCCCTTGCCCAGCGTCTCCTCTGCAACATGCTGCAGCAAAGAAACATTTTTTAACAGAGCTCTGGACTGTATCACAGCTGTTTACAAAACACTTTACAGAAACAAAGCCCTAGAAATGGGGATGGCTGCTACCTTGCACCCCAGCTGGGAGAGTGATGGAAAGGCAATGCTTCCTGTCCACACATGGGCACAGAGTTCTCCACTGGAGAAGCAGAGCCAGAAGCCCAGCATGCTGCAAACATCCTGTTTATTTTCATAGGGCGCTGTACTGCTGATTTTTTGCTACTATAGCAGCAAAACAAACACACTGAAAACAAGTTTTGTTTCAGGTAGATCTAAACATCTAATTTCAATATTTGCAGTTCTCCAGGGATTCTCTGCTTCTGTTTAAAGTAATGATGAAGGAATGTATCTTAGGCCCCGCTAAAAGGGAGGGCTACAGGAGCTCTTCAGCTCCTGTCTCAACACTCACCAAGCAGTAGAGAACAACAGAGAAAGGATGCAGGGAGCATGTTAGGATGCTTGCCCAAGGGAAGAGCAGCAGTCAAGTTTCCAGATGCTTCTGAACTTAGAATGTACTTCTAAAATGCTGAAGAAGTCAAATTAGAGGGCTAGAGATATCCTCTTCCACACGCCCTCCAGCCCAATACCAGAGGCTCTTGAGAATTAAGAGACATTCCCATAAGGTCTCTGTATCAAGCAAATCCCTTTTAACAAGCTGCAGAAAAAGATGGTCCCTTAGCACCTAGATTTGTTACTGAATGTAGCCTGGGGAATGCTTCTATTTCTAAGAAAATAATCTGCTTTGTGAGTTCTCAAATAAAGTATTTGAGTATTGAAAAAAACCCAACAAACAAACAAGCAACAAATCCAAACAACACTTGATTTTCCTTTTTAGATAAAGCATCTACTGAATTTGACCCAGTTGAAAGACTGCTGTGGACATGGTGTTTTTATGTTTTCAGCCTCCAGCAGAGAAATTATTCCCCTATAATTTTTCCCACACGAGGTTCTAGTCCCTTTTGAGGCACCTGTTTCTACTCCACAGTCTTCTCTACCTTATGTATGTGTCAGACCACTGCATGTCTGACCCTATCCTCCTCAGAGGGTAACCCATCTCTCACCCACTTCTCCTTCCCTCCCAACCCCCCAGTCTGGCTCTTCAGAAGATCAGTGTATAATTTTCCTGGGCAGGACTAATAAAAGTCTTCCCAGCCATCGTTACAGCCCAAGAACCTCCTGGTTTCTAGGGCACTTCGGTGGTCATCACTTAGGGTGTACATGGCAGGACTCCAGGGACACAGCCCAACTACATCCTGCTACAAGAGCAGCACTAAGAGAGAAAGCCCCAACTCTTCTTTTTATGGAGTTCCCCCGGCACTCAAACATCAGGGAGCATGGATAAGCATTGGTTCCCCCCACACCAGCTGATTTCCAGCATACCTTCACTCTCCTTCCCCAAACAGATGCTCTGGCACAGCTGCTTTCTGTAGAGGCAGACCCAGCTGATCCTATTTCAAAAAAGCCTCTGCCAGGTGAACTGGCAGGCTGTTAAGCCCTGATTTTAAACTCAAAGTCTCCAAATTGGCACTGCTGGCTAGGCTTTCTTTTTTCTCTCTCTTTTTTTTTTTTCCCCTCTCTCTTTTCTTTTCTATCTCTCTCTTTCTTTTTCCCCTCTCTTTTTGTTTCAAATAATATGAGGTTAGAAAAGCTTACCAGCTTCCTTGGGGAGTCACAATATTTAAAGCTCAGCAATGCACATGCTAGGAGACATCTGTGGGTGGTGATGCTTCTTTGCCCTCAAGCCAGAAGCAGAAGAAAGGTCTTTGGGAGGCTTATGTAAAAAAACAGGCAGGCTGCTAGCTTAAGGGAAATATCAAGGAAGCAGTAACAGGAAGAATTAATTCCCCACAACACCAGCTATTTCTTTCAGCATGTAAGTCAGCCCATTAATTGCCAGGAAGGATACTTGTCTCCCTATCCAGCTGAGAAAGACTTTTTCACTCCTTTTCAACTGGTACACCATTGTATCCTAGAAGCATCTCTGCCAGCTCCAGCAGTATCCCTCCTGAGGCAACCCATGAACCCATGCAAAGAAGTGGAGTGTGTATATCCAGGGAACAAACCCAGTGAGAGACAGAGGAGGGGACCAGGCGAGAAAGGATGCTCTTTTCCAGGAGAGGAAGCAAAGGGGAATAAGAACAGGCTGAAACGCTTATTTCAAAATGGATTTTATTCCAGGCATTAAACAGATTCTGGCACATGCTTTTTTGAAGAAAAAGGAAAACTAATCTGGGTTCCACATAAATTACATCTGGCAAAGTGCAACTTACAAGAGAGTGGGAAAAATAAACCTTTTGAAATTGATTTCTGTACAACAGTAGATTCAGCTCCTCTTAAATAAACCCCCATTGGTTCACAGCACAGGAAATTACTTGGATGCTCTGATACAGTAACAGCTTTCTTTAAAGGTATTACCAATGCAAATGCTCTGTCTTGACAGACTAGGGGGCTGTTTAAAGTAAACAGGAAAACAAGGGTGAGCAGCTGCTTATTCTGACTGTTAAAAATAGTCAGATTGCTTGAAAAAATCCTAACAGAGACCTGTTACAAAACATGGCAGTGCATGGACCTTGGGGAAAAAAGCAGAGATAACACTGTTCTTCTTTCCCTTCAGTGCAAGGGAAATGGGAAGTATGCTAATAGTGAGTTTGAGCAAGACTTTGTTTATTCCGAGAAGAAGTTCAGTTTGCCCACACTTGACAGCAGCCTTTTGTAATATACCTCCTTTTCAGCAACTGCTAAAATACACTGGAAACCAATGGCTTCCAAAAGATGATGTCTGGGGAGGTCTATGTTGAGCTAAAGCAATGCTTTAGCTGAGAGAAGAGTGAGCAGTTGGGAGGTGTCCTCAGGAGAACATGTCCAAACCCAGGTAGAATTAAAAAATTAAACTCCAAATTCCACAAGCAATTTGAGTTATTGACATCTAGCATATATCCACCTTTGCCCTTTCCTCCTCCAGGCCAGGGCACCTGAAGAAGGAGAGTGTCCCATCTTCAGCTGCCCCAGCTTATAGCCCAAGAAGGATGCCAGCTCACACTCTGCCAGGAGAGCAGTAGGAAGAGGGGCACAAATCAACACAGCTAGTCCAGGTATGTCTGCTCCAGGAGCAGTCAGCAACCTCCAGCGCTGGAGCCAAACACACAGTCAAGGGCAGCAGTCATCGTGCTGACAAGAGCCCTTTGAATTCGGGCTGGCCCAGAGCTTGGAGACTGTATACAAGCAGAGCTTCTGTGGTCTGCAGCAGTCAGGAGCATTGTTTGTAGAGGAGCTGGGTCCTGGTCCCAGAGTGGTTATGAAGAACAAACTGCAAGAAAGCTGCACACGCACAGGGGAGCAGGGAGGAAGAAGGCAGTACCTGGTAGAGGAGTGAACATGCTGTTAGCTGTAGCACATAAGCTGCTGAAGAGTGAAATGGGGGAGGTCAGATGGTCCACTTGGGCTGTGTTTTGATGAAAGTATGTAATCCTTTCACACTTCAGTGTACCTGAGCTTACGAACAGTACCTGCTCAGAGGCCCTTCATCTGTCTTTGCATCAATATTTTTCAAGCCAGGTAGGTAAGAACTTGAATGTTCCTGTCTCCTACTGCATAATGATGCCATTCTGAAAGGACCATCTCCTGTATATTCTTGTTTAAAATTGCAGTAGCTAATAGGATGGCATCTCTCCCCTCAATGGGTCTGTCTGGACTGTTTTCCTTCCATTCCTAGGCTATTTTCCTTCCTTCTCTGCCCTCTCCTGACCTCAGTGGTTCCGGCCCAAAGCATCTCTATACAGGGAAAGAGAAATCACTGCAGAGTCAGTGCCCTCATTTCCACACAGAAGAGCAGCTGCACCATTCTGTAAGGATCAAAAGGAACTCCCTTGTGAGTTTTCACAGTGCAGGCAGGTCATTCTTCTGGCTAATCAGTGCTGAGACGGGGATCTGATATCAAAGTGAAGGGAGAGACAGGAAAAGAGCTCCTGCCACATGACGGATTTAATTCTTTTAAACCAAGAACAAAAAACGTCCAGTTTTCACACTAAGCATGTGCAATGTATGAAGAACATTATCTGTTCTTTTGTCAACTGTTTGGGCTAATACCAAGCTAAGAGAAAGCATTAAAAAGAGATACAAACATGATCAAAAACAAACAGCTGTTCAGAATCCAAATGAACAACCTGTTTCTTCTACACCAGATCGGAAAGGATGCAGGCAAGCAATTGCCTAATGAAGGTGGTCCCACCATCTCGTTCTTCCCCTGTCAGGTTCGTGGAAAGGAGGGTTGGTTTACAAAATCTATTAAGAGGAAGATTTAACAGATCTAGTTAGGAGAAGGTAAGGTTGTGGGGACTTTATTTATTTGAATAGGTAAGCGTCTCTTGGCAGGTTTGAAAACCCACACGTGGGTGGTTACCAGCTGACTGGTAACTGGGAGCAGCATCGGGATGCTAGCTAGAGACACCAGTGTCTTTGGTATTTCCAGAACACAAAGGAGAGGTGTCTCAGGGCAGGCCTGCACAGTGGCAGCATTTGTGCAGGGGGCAGTTTCAGCTTCACCAGCTAACCTTCCCTCAAGGTGCTCACCAGGAAGAGAGAGGGGTGTCAAAAGTAGAGCAGCCCCAGCCTTTTTGCCTCATCTTTCTTGAAGAGAGGAGGAAAAGCAACTAGACAGAGGGAGTGGGTGGTTTGTCATGCCAGGCTGTGTTCATGGGGGCTATGCAGAGCTGGAGAGACAAGCATGAGGACTGTGGCCCTGCCCAGCCAGCAGCAAGAAGTCTGCTATGACCTAGGGGCTGCCATCTCCTTCTTTCTCTCACAGTGGGGATCTGGGTGGGCTCCTGCCACAGGCCTGAGCCATGTGCAGCACCTCTGTCTGTGTGTGCTGACCACGCAGCTCTGTGCACCACCTTTGGTGTGGGCTGCAGTGGGCAGTGGCTGGTAGCACCAGGAAGAGCAGCCAGAGAACAGTCTCAGCTCCCTTAACATCCCAAAGAGTTGGCACCTGTCTCTGACTGGCTCCACTAGAACATGGTACCCTGCAGGCTTGGGTCACTCTTCGAGGCAGGACTGGCCTTCCACATATAAAAATGCTAGAAGGAAGAATTCAACAGGGAATAGTCCCTGAAACAATCCCTGGTTAGGCTGGTGAAACAGATTGTTCCTTTTCAATCTCTCTTGTCAGCATTGCCCAACCTCAGCACATTCGGCTGTAGGGCAGCTACTGTGGGCAGAGGAAGGAATGGGACCACCAAAAAGAGGTGACAAACCTGCCCCCTCTGGGATCTGCTAGCTCTTTCCCAGCCTCTCCACTGATCATGATGACTCTTCTGGCCAGTCCTCACTGAAAGACATATGCATAAATGATGCACGATGTTAGAGCAAAAAGCCAGGGAAGCCAAAGAGCTATCAATGTTTGTACAAGCATAGCCTAAGCTGCTGGACTGAAGGTTGTGGACTCTGGATGCATGAGAAAGGAAAGGATGGGGAGAGCTGCAAGGTACTTCTGGTCACTCCAAGTATTGCACTGGGTCCTCATCCATCTCTAGGTGCAGCTGTGCACAGGCATCAGCTACAAAGGAGAACTTAAGACAATAGATGGGAAGATTCTGACAAGTGTCTTGATCCCTCTCACCTCCAGCTTCTTCTCTGAAAAGTTCAAAAACATCAAGTGCTCAGCTGAAATGGTGGCTTACTGATGGGCACAATGAAAACATTTAGGGTCAGACATACAAAACCATTCCTCCCTTCCGGATCCCCCTCTGTTCCCGAAGTCTCATGCACAAAGAAACAAGGAGATCTCTGTGCTACCATCATGTTGCTTGTAGCAGCTCCCACTGTTGGCCAGGTACACCTGCTTGACAGGGGTTGGTCACCACTCTTCCAGTCTGGTTTTCCAGGCAGAGACCGCTGACAAAGTGTTGAATGAAACTGCCTTTCATCTTCCACTTCTGTGAGAAAACATAGAAAGAACACGATGTTACTTCCATTCCCCTACAGAACTGTGACTTCAAGTTGAGGGTAATCTCAAGTACATTCCAACAATTGAGGAGAATGAAAATCTGGGTATGGGCAGCATCTCTAAATCACTGGTTTCCTGTACTAATGATACCTGCAGTTAGGTAGGGTAGGGGTTTAGCTGAGTTACAGGGCTGGATACTCAGAAGCACCTAGGAGGCAAACGACACTAGTGGTCACAGCACCAAGCCTTGTCTGAATTCAAGAGGGATTTGGACAATGCTCTCAGGCACATGATGTGACTCTTGGAGTGTTGTGTGAAGGGCCAGGAACTGGACTCAGTGATCCAGAAGGGTCTCTTCCAACTCAGCATATTCTATGATTGTCTGATTCTATCAACACAAAAATCAGCAAGCATTTTCAAAGCATATTATAGGCACAGTTTCCTGGCCATTCTCTGTCCTGGGCACCCAGATACCTGCCAAAACTTGAAACCTTCCTATGGTTGCTTTCCAATCCATGGAAAGCAAAGCACTGAAAGGTCTCCCAACACAGAAAGCAACCTGTCCACAGAAAGCAAAAATCACACTTCCTACTGTCTGACTGGATCTCTCTCTCTCCCATTGTCGCCTCATCTCTTCTTTCATCAAATTCAAGAGGTCCCGTATACAACCCTTTCCTGAAGGTCCACTTTGGTCATGCTACTTACCAGGAAACAAAAATATGTCCCAACCTTGAATTGAAAATTCTGCTGGGAAAGGGCTGTACCTTCCACCCTGATGGAAAAAAAACCTGGGAACACTGTGGCTGATAATGAAGAGAAAAAAGTAGAAACGAGTCCGTAGATTTGGGATCTCCCAGATGAGGTAGTGCCATTCACCTCCAGTGGGGCGCAGCTGAGCTCAACAGGTTGAGAAGATTGAGGGGTCCAGGCTCCAGGGATTTTCTCTTCATTCTTTTCAGTCACACAGTCAGATGTATGACCCAGTTAGAATTGTGGTCTGGGTGCTCAGTCAGTAAACAGCTTAGGAATATTATGAGGATGTTTTGGCTAACCCATGAGACTGATGAAGAAAAAGAAACCGTTTGACAATACTGATGGACGTCAAGGGTATTGCAGAAAAGATATGCAAAGGGAATTTAAAAATTTCCTGCAATATCTGGATAATATCAAAACCTACAAACATTTTAATTCTTGGGTAGCATAGCAAAAAGACTGCCACATGGTGTGTGGTTTAAGATATTCAGTTATGTTCACATATTGCTGGCAGCTGTTACATGTCTTGGAGGTCAGGGCAGTTGCAAAGCCCAGAGTCATCTGTTGCTCCTGTATCACATATTTCTTCAAGTCTAAATACCAGAGGCAGCATCAATTTGCAGTACTGCCAGCCCTGTTTGACAGGGTAACACTAAAGGAGAGCTGCTTGTGCAGCAGGAAGAAGCTGATTTTAACAGAGAAGGGGGCAGAGGAATGCAGTGATGATGGACAGGGAGATACAGTGCAGTCTTTGCACTACAATGCCCTCACCAGCTGCTGCAACCCACTGCCTACACAGGTCCCAGAGCCATCTGGCAGAAGCCTCCCTGCAAAGAGCTGAGGAAGAGTTAATACCATAAAACAGCAGCTGTAATGATGGAGTGTAAAGGAGGGGTCTTCTCCCCCAGCAAGCTGTGCTCTGTGCCTAGCTGGTGCTACTGCTGCATGACAGCTTCCCCACCAGTGTCTCCCAGTGCCACATAATCCATCTCAGTGAAGAGCCTTTTGACCTTCTCCAAAGTGCACCTACTACCTTGTCCTCCACTTTCCCACTACCTCTCTGTATTTGTGAATTCCCAGTCTCCACATTGCCTGTGCATGTGCTGGAGGAAGCCTGCCAGCTGCCTCTCCCACAGAAGACCCTGTTATGAGATTTGAGATGGAGGACGAGGCAATTACCAAGAGACACTGGTTTTCTTCTTCCCCCTCGTTGTTCAGGAGAAAACTAGCACCACTGGAGGCTTGCTCACGTTATTCCTTCAGATGAGAGACCTGCTACTGTGGCACCTGTCCATGCTGAGCAGGTTCCCACTGTGATGTCTTTGGGGAGAGTCTGCAGCAATAGGCACAGCAGGACACCAGCCAACACTTCCCAGAGCACATCTAGTGCTGCTAACAAAATCAATCAGCTTCTCAGTGAGTCACACCACTGGAAAGCCCAGCATGTCAAGTCACCCCAGATCCCTTTGTTCAAAATAAAGTGGGGCAAGGATGGGGAAGGGGGAGGAGGAACACCGAGAAGGTGAGAGTTGATGGCGAGGCTCATGTGGGCTGCAGGGAGGTGCCATGTATGCAGCTGTTATAAAGCACACTAACAGTAAAAGGCAAAGTAGGGCTCCTCATCTCAAATGCGAGTAGTATTTTCAGAATGATGAATTTTACCCTCTCTGATCAGAAACTGCACTTTTCTGCCCTTCATGAGATACCAGAGCAACTCCCCTGACTTCACCTGAACCTTTCACAAGGCCTGATTGCAGACCACAGGATTACCAAAGACAGCCCAACATCCTGCCCTGCAGGGACACATCCTATCTCAGACCCTTCAGGAGGGTGAGCGGTAGGAACGGATGGGAACAGGCGATGGGACACTCATCTCCCACTGTCAGCCACCTCAGAAATGTGCAAGTTAGTCTAAACTAGTTGCCTGGTGACATAGTTATGGAGGGGCCCAAGGTAGAATCCCTTTCTGGGAGGGCCCAGCTTTGTCCACAGACCACAAGGGAAGCCTGGACGGATAACTTTTAAATGATAGCAATAATGAACATCTTTAGCAAAAAACAAACAGAGCAGACACCTCTTGTGTACACGTTACAGGGAATCCTCTCTCCTCCTACACCCAGACATTATGACTGGCGTGTACTTGGAAGGAAAGCTTTTGGAAGATACAGGCATTGCACAATCTGAAAAATTTTGGCTTGAAAATCCTCTTTGGTCTCCCTTTCTTGTGCAGATGGAGATAATACAGTTTACTGGTCAGAGTAGGTTTGGAGTGAAGATGGAGGAAGAAAAAAAAAAGAATCCATATTTTCTTTGAAATATTGTGTCTTGATCCTCTTCCCCAGTGTCAACCCAAAATTTCCCCCACTTTTTTGTAAATCTCTCTCTCCCTCTTTTTTATCTATCATTTCAAAGTACTTTTAGGTGGCTGGATAGAAGCACTCCATGTGCAATTACTACGAGAAAAGTCAGAAATAGCCAGTCCTCTTCTATCCAATATATACCAGAACTAAAATTGTTTACACTAGTCTAATTTTTCAGGGTAATCAAAAGTTTTCTTTTAATCCCCAGTAATCCAGGCAGTCCAGGGTTTCTCTCAAAATCCTAACTGTGGAACAGTGGAATTGGCCAAGCTCAGGAGGCACAGCTGAGAAAGGCTAATTTTGTTCATGAGGACTGAGATGCTTCAAACAGAAATGTATGGAGAGCTGATAACTGGAGTAGCCAAGGATGTTGTAAGTTGTAATTGAATGTATTTGCAGAGCCATGGGCAGCCTGAAGCTGCACTTGAACACTAAATTTTAAATATATGAGCAGAGACAGAGGATGGAAAAGCTCATACCAGCATCCAACAAGTACTGTTTTACTTCCTTTGAGCACTTAAATTCGTAAAACTAAATCACAACTAAGAGAAACTCTCGTCTCCTGAAAACTACTTCCAAGGTTTGGCATATTGCCAGTATTGTTTTACCTACTTATTATAATGAAGATGCTGAGTCAGGTGCTTTCAAAATAGACAGGCTTTCACTCCTTTTCTTTTTGGATACTCTATATAAAGTTGCATTCATCTTCAGGTAATATACACAGACAAGTAAAGTGGGAAAAATTTCCCAATGGCATACAAAATGACACAGGATTTCAAATAGTGTTTGTCTCACAAGAAAACTCAGTGTCCTCTTTTCAGGCTGAGGTCACATTCCTTCAGAACATTTTAATGAAATATAGCTGTTCAATAGGATTTCTAAGCATTTCTTGTTCTGTCGGGAAATACTGTGCCAATGTTTCTCATTTTCATTTTCTTGTTTTCGTGTCTGACTCTCACTTTGCCTTCTATTTGTCCTCACTATAATACAAATTAAAACACCACTCCTACTGTCAGTCAGAGCCAAAAAACAAAGCTGAAGGCAGTAATTTATTGTGCATTCAACTAAAAATGCTATTCTCCAAATAACATTATGGATAACATCCATCTGGTTTGAAATCTAGTCCTGATTATGCAGAATAGCTTTTGGCTGGTCTTCTGCTAGCAGTGCCAGCTGTTGCTGTTGAATGATCAACAAGATCATGTTGCCAAATAGATTTCACTTCTGGTTTCTTTCAACCCAAGGGAGTCTGACAGCACCAAAATTCATCTAAAGTGTGACTATTGTCTCATATCCTCCTGCTTGCAAAATTCTAGACTTATTTTGAGATAATATTCTAGACACAACTCAGTCTAAAGCCTCTGCTAGAGTATTACCTATATGTTACATGGACTGTTGTTAGTACTCAAAATTAACAACAAAATTATCTGTCCTTGGGACCTGCTTAATGCAGAACAGCTGTGTAGCATGGGCACAGCTTCAGTACGTTTGAAAGCAGAAACCAACTTTAGGAGCTGTGTGGTGCTGTCATAATAATCTAACCAATCTACTCCCAGGACACTAAAAAACAAAGCTATCACATGTACCATCTTTTGTCAGAAATGTTGCTTTTTCATTACTCAGACACAGACATGAAATCTACATCCAGAAAAATCCAAACATCTTTCACCCCAGATCTCTGATGACAGTGACAGGAAAGATGTTCAAAGCTGGACTTTCATTATGCTGCCATCTCCCTGGAGGATATTGTAGGCGTGATGTGTGTGATGCGTGTTGCACAGGCTCACCCTCCTACACTCAGACCACATACTCAGGGCTCTTGCTTGTCATTTCCAGCTCTGCAAGTAGCTCAGCTCCCCTCCCTCTACCCTCCACTCAGCTCCTCTGACTTTCTGAGAAGCCCACTTGAACTGAGAAGTGGATACACTCATGCACAGTTTGGAAGCACTGCTCTCCCCCAGCACTTGCACTTTGGGCTGTGGGTATCCATGGGGAGACAGGCAAGTTATAGGGCAACTGAGGGAATTTGTTCCCTCCAGCTTCACTCTTTCTTGGAAATCAACCTCTCAAATATCAGGAGGAGAGAGAATGGAATAGTTTGCAAGATGACTGACTCCTAGCTAATTAAAATCTAATGTCAGTGTTAACAACAATTACTGTTGTGTTTATGGAAGGAACCATAACAACAATCCCTAGGAACACAACAAACTTGAGCATTGCAAATAGAATTGGCTTTATAAGTAGAAATCTGAAATGGGAGTTTGAGACTACAAAAAAGACCTCAACATTTAAGAGCATTTCAACCCAAATTACATTAAAAATTTAAATGCATTTCTCCCACTTCACCCCATCTTATCCCTTCAGCCACAAGGCAGTTTGGAACAGCAGCTGCAATTCAAATCAGTCTCTAATTATTTGAAATGCTTAAACAAAATCTTTGCTTAGAGTCAGTTGGTTAAATCATCTGCTAGGTCAAGTCCTTGATGTAAGCGCAGTCTGCTCACATAAGGTAATGGAAAACAACAGCTCACACCCTTAAGTGTGTGTATGTCTTTATAATGAGCCTGTATATAATCAACACATCAAGATCCAATAAATCCTATTCCAGCAGCAGAATAAGCCTGCTTGTATTGCTGCAGATTAATCTCTGTTCTGGCTTCTGATGCAGCTTGGACTCCACCCTCCTTGAGGGACCCTTGTCCTTCCGTGACAGAGGAAGCAGGGAAAGACAGCCGATTTTGGCAGCTGCTAGAGTCCTCTCTGCTGCCAGGGAGGAAAATACTGCAAGGCACCTAAGGAGAAGCTAAGTGACCTAATTACACAGCAACCGGGTGAGTGATTGCCAACAAGAAAAAGGAGCAGGCAAGCACAGCCCACCTGGGATACCCTTGCAGACTAATCCAAACGCAGAGTTTTTCCAGTGTATTCATGGTGACAACTCTTCAAGGCAGTTCTGCATTAACCCACCCTCCAGAGGAAAGTCTACACAGGTTTTCCATAAATGGGCAGGACTGAATTTCAGTGCTTTCTTTCAGGAAGAACTAATTTCAAGGATTCATATAGCATTAGAAAGCATTGACAAAAGAAGATGCTGCTGAGAACTGGTCAAAGCTGAGCCCTCTTACCTTTGGGCTATCAAAACAACAGACGTGTGAGAAAGCACAGAGTCAGCAAAGCCTTAGATGACAGAAAATTTGTTCTCTCTTGGTGTACAGGGAAGCATGGGAACCAGGAATGAAACAAGTCCAATCTGCTGTCTGCCAGTGTTGCATTGCTCCCTTTTGTGCTTTGCCCAGTTCTGACAAAAAGGCACATCACATCTCTGTTCAGGGCACCCTAGCCATTGCAGAGGCCATCCCTTACCTAGCGTTGCAAGGGAAAATGATTGATTTGTCCTGACAGATCAGGGATGCACACCTCGGAAACAGCATAAGTCAAAGAGCTGCATTTTGTTGGGAACATTGCTGCTGTGTATTTTGCCTCTAGGGAGCAGTTCAGGTGGAACATACGGTGCTTGATGTCAGTCAGTATTTCTTAACTGAGCTGCATGCACTCTGTTTCAAAGGTCTGCTCACATGTCCAAAGACAGCACAAAGAACACAGTTCTCTCATTTCAAATTAAATAAACAAATGATAGCATACACCACCCTTCCCTCAGGTATCTCAAAGCAGTTGCCTTATCTACCTCTCTTTGGTGCTGTGCTCCATCCATGCACCAATCTGGCTGCACATGAACTTATCCAAGAACTAAGGCTGGGGTGCCACTGAGCTGGAGCCAACCATGCTGCCAAGGGCCCAGCCTGAGCAGACATCCACATACTGCACTTCCTGGTCGGTCACACACTCTCTTATACATCCAAGCTTATGAAACACATCAGAGAGGGAGATGCAGCAGATGGAAAGGACTTTTATGTGCTTTGATAGTACTGGGTTTGCCCCTGCTGGCTGCACTGACGTAGGTGCACTGGTATGTAGCAATGAAGGCATTAGAAAGAGGTGTAGTTACCTACCTGTCTGCCGTCTTTTTGATTGCAAGCTTCCAATGTGATTTGAGAACCAGTGGAGAAGGAGGTAATGGAAAGACACTTGTCCTGCTGTCTAATTAAAGGGTCACTGAATATCCACTCCTTTGGAATTAGAAAAAGAAAGGTTCCATTAGGATCCCAATAGTGATCAGATGAGGGAGAGAGAGCTTTTTCTATCAGATATTTAAACAACCTGTCTTTTGTTCTCTTCCTGTGAAAGGCTCCCTGGGAAGACTACCGCAGCAGTTGCCACCTGATCAGAAGTTTATGGTCAGGCTTAGTACATCATGACCATTTCAAAGCCAGCAGCTGGCTCCCCTCGCTATCTGAGGTGTCTGATTAACCCTGGATGCCATGCAACTCTGCTCTGCAGCTTCAGGCCTCCAAAGCAAGGAGGATCCCGAGCCCTGACATACATGATGTGCAATTGCTTCTGCATATTTTACACAGCACACATGTTCTGTAACAGGTATCTGGGACCTACAGATTGTCAAGCAAAGCAAAACACATCCAGGCATATCCATATATCACCAGCACACATAAGGGACAAGCTGATTCATCTTTTCCTTCCTTTGACTGGATGGATACCTGATCCAATCAACTATACTTTACTATACTTTCCCCAGGAAAGAAATACAAAATGCAGTAAGTTTCAGAGATTTCAAATGGTAATGACACAGAGCAATGAGTCAGGTTAAATGGCACACTGAATGCTGGCTGCAAACTAGTTTCCAACAGTTAACAGATGTGAATATGTATTTTCTGGCATAAAATACCCTACTGTGACTCTTAACTTTCTCAAGCTGCTTCCCTGCTGCTTTCAGTCACCAAAGGAGAGTCTGAGTGCAGATCTTCAGCTTGTATAAACCATCACAGCTCCACTGCAGTTAGGAGAACTGCACCACATTACTGCCACTGGGCTCAGCTATTTAAACTCTATTTGTGCTTTATACTGGAACACATCTGCAAAACAGCACAATTCAAGTCATCTGCAGCTACAGCTGAGCTGGCAGAGCAAGGAATGTTTCTGATCCCAGCAAAATCTCTTACCCACATGGCAGGGTACTAGCCAAGCACAGTCCCAAAATGATTCTCAATGAGTCTGTCACTCCCTGAACATTTAAGCACTGCCTGTTGTCTCTGAGTGATGAAAACCTTCACATTCGATGCCTGACTGCTGAGTCTGTTGAGCCAACAGAGCTCTGAGAGATGGGCACAGCTTCTTTTTTTCTGCTTACATTACAGGGTCAAATTCTTCCTTCCTTCACCTCCATATAAACCCACCAAGGCCAGAGATGCTTCTTCATTCAGGTAATAAAAAGGGTAGGAGCAGGAGCAAAGCACCAAACCAAAGCCTGCCTTACCTGAGTGACAGGTGGATTGTTCACTGTCCCTTTACAATTTCCCATGCCAGCCAACATATTCCCTGTGGTATCCTGTGCCTGAGACTCCAGACAGTTTCCTCCTTGTCTAATTATTCCTGGAATCAACTCTTTTTCAGGAATCCTTGAAGTAAAATGACAGTTGCATGGAACTTCATACACAGAAATGTCCAAAGTACTTTCACATTTATAAGGGCGTAATTGGCCCCTGACTGAAACACAGTCCCCTATATTTGACAGAAAATGAACAATATCATACTATCCACTGGAAATATCTGGAGGAGGCAAAAATCAAGTGAGAACTTCATCAGAGGACTGGTACCTCTTTGTTTCAGAAGGCATACCAGGATCTTTAGGGGTACCCTAAGCAGTTTAATGTGATGATTCTGAAATTCTGAAAGAGGCTGTTTCCAGCAAAAAGCCATATCCACACTGATTTATTCTGCTTCGTCCTCCCTCTTTTTCAGTCTTCTCCCCAGCTAACATATTCTTGCCTCACTGGTAGGAATGCAGGAAAGATCTGTCAAGGCCAGACTACAGCTGGATGATTTAGTCTCCACTCATGCTGGCCACACACTGAGGTGTAAAGATGTGCTGCCAGGGTGTGCTGGTTTGCACATGCCAACAACACAACTCTACCCAGGCTGCCTCCCAGCTGAGCAAGGACACAACACTACTGCCTCCTGGCCCAGGGCAGGGGAAGCCACAGGGACAGCTGGTTCTGGGATTCATTAGAGCCTTCTCTGAACCACCCAAACCTCTGCACTGAGGCTGTCCAGTTCCACTTGGCTGAACTCCCTCCAGGCAGAGCATCCAACAGGCAGAGACTGAGTCAAAACTGCGAGGGGTGTAGTGCTCTGGCACTTGTCTACACCCCACACCTCTGAAAACACCACTGTTGCACATCTCCAAGGGACAGCTGTGTGGGGCAGAACAGAAGGCAGACCTTTTGCAGGGCCGTGATAATACAAGCCAGGAAAACACAGGAGGTTTCTTGACAAAAAGAACAGAGAAAACTTTTTCCAAGTGTAAGTCTCTCTTTTGCCCACTGCTGTCAAGGCTCATCTCAGTGTGACCCACCTCCCAAATCCTTCCGAGATTTCTACAAGTGAAGAACTGACTCACTTGAGCTCGGGGTAGACATTCTCCAGATACCACTGGAAGGATTTACAGTTCAGTTTGCGTCGCAGCTCCACTCGGTCTGCAACACTGGAAACACAGGCAGTTTGCTGAGAATAAGGCAGTGAACAGGAGGGAGGGGAACAATGACGATTGGCCAGGAGGTTTGAGCGAAATTATGTGACTTTTTGCCATTACTCATTCTCCCACATAATCGTTGCTGGGTTCAGAGCACTAGCACTGACCTGAGGTGAAGAGGAGGAGAGAGGCAAGTGGCAGGAAATAGAAATGGAAGACAAACACCTTCAGAGAGCTGCTCTTGAACTTCCTTTGGCTCAGAGCGATGGCAGGACCCAGGTCCTACCTTGTTAAATAATACATTGCAGTAAAACTGCTGTAAGATCAGGAAAGCATTTCTGCCTCTGAGTGCCCCTGTAGAGGCACACCACGAAACCTGCACAACAATCAGCTGCTGGAAAGGCCTAGAAAGTGTTTGTGCTCAGGTACATACAGATGATTAATCTGTGTGTGCTAAAGCATGTCTCTAGCTCATGGCAGCAGCTCTAGGCTCAGGTTGGAGAACTGAGACCCGGAGAACTTAATTATTTGTTCTTAAGCAGTTTGGGGGAAGGGTGGGAGTATAAGGGGAGATTAACTCAACATCTCAGTAGCTGTCTGCTGTGGCAGTCCTCCCACTGCTGATTTGTTTGGCTTTAGCTGGCTGAAGAAGAGGATTTCCCTCCAGCAGTCCTACTGAGCAGCAAAACCAGGAACTCTTGTCTTTAAGCTGTAACACTACATTTGTGTGTTGGGAAGGAATTTCAACTGTACCAGTGTACCTCTCCATCCTCACCCCACAGATGCCACTGTACACATAAATGAGGCCACATATCTCAGGGGAATTTCTTGGATTTTATATCCACATCAAAACTGTGGGGAAGGAGGGTCCATTTTAGGCCCAAATGTCAGTGATGGTGTCAAAGGCATTTGCACCCTAAAATCTAGATTTAATGCAGGTTCACAGAGCTGTTACTATAGGAAGTTGCCTGAAATCAAAGCCTTATACTCTGCTCCAGCTTTTATTCAGGCAATGCTGCCAGTAAAGTCACTAGGAACTCTGTGTGAACAAGAACTGCAGATTTTGCCACCAAAACACACGATCAATATATCCACGTACAATATGCAATAGTCTGGTTTCCTTCACAAGCAGCAGGGTTACTTGCTATTTAGTCCCAGCCCAGCTGCTGCAGTCAGCTCAAGGACTGACAAATTAGGTAGGCAGAGCTATTTTTACGAAGATATGTAATGCATCATGATAATAAAGCACAGTGTACAGCAAGAAAAGTGATCTGGTTGTCATAAATAAGTAGGAGATGCATCATTATCCTGTGCACACAGCTACACATTTGAGATACAACCACATTTCCAAGTTCTTACACTGATACAACAATAGCCATTTGTTCACAGGCAGATAAAGCCCACAGAAATACAGGACTCCTGGGATTTTTACATTTATTTGGGAGTCATAGGGGTTTGAGAACACAGAGAGCAAGCTCTCCTCTCATCCCAGGTTTGGTGTCCATCGCTGATTTCTGAGTCACAGAGAACTGTTAAGCTGATAACAATGAATCCCATATGGCCTGAAGACAGCTTTAGCAAAGGTGCTGTAAGAAGCACAATTCTGCAGATTGTGTTTCTAAATCTTACAGTTGGCCATGCTCTCTCCCGCCCTACAAACCAGGCAAACTACCCTCCATCCATCAGGAAAGTGGGGAGTGCACCAAGTGCAACGTGCCCCACGTCCCAGCCAGCCATGCTTGCCCTGGGATTCTGCATCTGCACAGGAGCTTCAGATCAAGCTCTAGATACAACTCACATTTCCACAACCGCTGCGTGCTGTCATAGAAAAACATTCCTGTCTATCCACTTAAAATGTATGGTCTTTTAATTTCATTACAGATCCCTTTGGTCTTCTGCTAACAAATGATTTATGCAGTGTTACTGGGGAAAAAATAAAGTGAATTAGAAGCAAACCTCATTAGCCAGACACTCAAGCTACAACCTCCCCGGCAAGCCAGGCATTCAGAGCACCTCTGTTTCTCACACTTAGCCCCAGAGAAGACCTAAAAACTATTTCTTGCTACCAAGGGGTTTACCAGAGGCCTCCTACCAAGGTCTGGGGCAGCTTACCTTCCAAACGACTTGCCAATAGCAGATGGCCGGGCCTCATAGTAGTACTGCTTGTACTCATCCATCCACACCTCTGCTGTGCGCTTGGTGTTCCTGCATGGGGACGAGCAGATGCTGTGCTGAGGAGATGCTCTGCTGCAGAACCTGCCCTCCCAGCGAGCAGGCACTGGGTGGGCAGACCCAAGGCCTGTCTGCCAGGAGGGAGTGGGGGACAGTCCCAAATACAAAACAGGGTAGGCAGTATGGATGGAGAGAGATTGAATGTGCTAAGTCTACAAAGCCTTGCAAGAACACTTCAGAAGTTAAAAATTTAACAGCCATAGTTTACCATGACTTTTTCACACATACTTCCTCTGCAGAGACACCGGGCCTGATCGTCACCATCACACTCATTTACAGTATCCCTTTTCCCAGATTAGAATAATTTTATGGGATATTTCAGCTTGGAAAGCAGCTCTGTCTAACCTCTAACCTCCTGCCCAAAGCAGACTAGCTTCAGATTAGGTCATGTTGTTCAGGGTCTTGATCAGTTGAGTTTTGAAATCTCCAACGATGGAGAATTCACCATCTCTCTGGGGCCCTTCAGCAGTGCTCAACCACTTTCATTGTCAAGCACTTTGTCTCCTCTCTTTTCTCTTCCCATCTGTCCTGCAATAGAAGTTGTCCTCAGGGCTTATCTTAGAGCATGTACAGCTCAGAGACAACAGAGATGTCCAAGGACTCCTGATTACCCAGGCACATGTCACAGGGCAGCATCTGTGAATGGTGTCTCTCCGGCATACTGCTCACCTCCCCTCCCCCAGAGACTGAGGAGGAATAAGAGACAGTAACACAAACAGCAGAGAAGGGAGCAGATTTTGTTCACAGAAAGCAGCAACTCATCCTTCCCTTGAGAACAGATGCTCAGCCACAAGCTGTTCTCTGTTACCAGGCAAAAGCACAACAAAGAATTCAGACTCATTTAGACATGCCCAACACGAAGGTGGCCTGGCTGCTACCAGGAACTACCCAACACCTACTTGATGTAGGTCAGCGCGTTGCCCTCAGGGAAGTCATAGGGATGGCGCTTCCTGAACACGTGTCCCACTCGACTGCAGGGAACGATCTCCAAGCTGCCACCACACATCCACACTCGGAAAGAGAGCTCTGGAAGACACCCCAAGAGTCATACAGCTGCAACAGTTCCAAGAAGGGCAATTTTCTCGCCCCTCTGCTCTAGGTGTATTGCCTGCAACAGCAAAATCAGGGAAAGCAATGCCATGGTGAGAGCAGAGAAAACTGTCCTCCCTTTGTTAAAATGGAGGCAACCATTGTGGCTCAGGGACTTCCAAGCCTTCTCCAGTCCTGCTCCTCTTTGGTCTAATTTCAGTGAGACACCTTTGCATTTGACCAGGTTTTCAAGGTTGCTCAGGATGTCAGGCCCTCAGGATCGCATTTGGCAACAGACTGAGACCACTCCCACACACACAGTTTTGGAATTCTGTTAGCCTCATCCCTGCACACAGATGGAATTAAAAAGGAAGAGTTTACTGTGTAAAGCAAAACATGTGAGGAAGAAAGGCAGTCTAGAACACAAGGGGAAAGAAGAGAACAAGATGAGGGCATAGGAAGTCCTCTCGCCCATACCTCTATGTTATCCGTTCTACAATAGTTCCTTCTCGTTTTGGTTGGTTCTATTACTAATGAAAAAAAAAGAGGGTGACTGTGTTACAGTTGCCTCTGCTGGGGGAACTGCTCAGAGCAGATAGCAATATAATATAGAATGACTATGAAAATACAGAGAGAATCCTGCTACTTGAAGAAATCCACCCTATCCTGAAAGTAGATTCAACATTTTGTTAAAGAATTAGAAGAGCATGGACCTTTGATGTACAGGCACTTATTTGCATCACAGAAAGTACGTGACCTTGCTCAAGCTTATGGGTCCATCCTCACAAGTTTAATCACTGCCACACCAGAGGAGTTTTCCACTTTCAATTCGTGTGGTGATGAGAAGAGAAGGAAGAAGGAAAATGAAAATTAGCTGGGTGGTTTGGTAGTCCCCACCAAAAGGGCTTCAGATTGCATAGACTGACTGCTTCAAAAACTTTACTCAGTTGGGATCTCCCTCCAGTGATGTCTGATTTATGTGGCTCTGATGCTTAGAAATCAAAAAGAAATTATGTATTTAGATCTAATGGATGTTTGAAACCATGTACACACACTAACATCTTCCCAACCTTCAACTTTCTCCATAGCTTTCCTCTCTGCATACTGAGAGATAGTTCAAACAGTGAGTTGCAGGGTGGGGGGAGATAGTGTATTTAACCTAGCTTCTAAGTAAAAAAACCCATTTGATTAGGCTGTATTTGGAAGTATTTCTTACTAGCTCTTTTCTCTCCTGACTCTTATCCAGACCTAATTATTTTCAGATTCTTTTTAACAGGGAGTTCCACATTTGAAGAGAGGAAGGGTTTTAGAAACAAACAAAGAAAGAAAATCCCAAGACATAAGTTTCTGTCTGGTGATGTGTCCAGCTCGTATTTGCTCTCCTGGAATGAGCTTCTGACTCACTTTGGCCTACAACAAAAACAAAACTCTCAGTCTGGCATGTGTAACTTAAAAGTGATGTCCATTTCCCAAGAGAGGATTTCTCACACCATCTTAGACAGAACCACTCTCTCATCTCATCTACAAATGAGGACCTAATTCGAACAGTCCCTTTCCACTCAGAATTGTAATATTTAGTAAAAATAATGTTTCAGAACATTATCAATATTTTTCCTTGATCGGAAAACCCAGTTTTCAATTAAGTATGGTAAACTTTTTTTCTAAGAGGGTAAATTAACTATTCTGAATTCTTCAAGGAAAAAGAATACTTTTTATTGTCAAATCCAGGTTGGTTTCTATCGCTCTGCTTTCAACAGCAACAGACTTGATGGAGGATGAGGGACAAACGACAGGAGACACTGAATTTATAGAAAAACCACATAACAAGGCAAAACAGGCAAGCCCTGTATACGCAGCTGTCGCACACAGCCTGGTCCAGCCACTGCCAGGCTCTAGAGAATGAAGCAAATTCTGTGGAGCAATTCTGTGGTTTTGATCAGTTCTACATGGAAGAATGGCTGTGAGCATGCAAATAATTTACTGCTACTCATGGCAGAGAGCTCTACTTAGCATCATGCTACTGACATATGGACCAAACTACAACACTGGGCTCCCAGGTGGGCAGAAGCAGACAAAGAAAAGCCTAAAGAAATATTCTTTCTCCGTCTTTGGGGTTTACAGCTTTTACATGGTTGCAGCTCAGAGGCTGGCAGAATGGCCAAGTGGCTGGCTTTGCAGCTGGAGCAGAGCTAGTGACGGCAAGGAGCTGAGTCTGGCTCTGTAGAGGAGTCTGAGGGACATAGGGGAGGGGATCTTCATGCCTGGGTAAAGGCTTCCTGTTACTTCTGCCACAGTGTTTAGATGATGCTACTAGCACTGCTGAGATTCCAATGCCAGCACCATTTAATATCTCTTTTTAATATAACGAATATCATAAAACTGAAGCAAGACCTGGGAAAACAGAGAACACTCATTATTAGATATTTTGTTTTTAAAATGTAGTACTTTGAGAGTCTATTATCAGCCCAAAATATCATCTCCTGGTTTCAGAAAGTATTTCAGAAAGAGGCTGCTCTCCCAGCTGTGTTCAGAGAAACAAAAGTTTCCTCTTCCTGACTATTTCATTCTTTCTAATTGGTCCTCCAGGTGCTAGGAAACACCATACAAATTCGTCTTTAAAGGGTTTTATTTACAAATCTCTGGCATTTATGGAAGCTGTAGAAACAGAAATATTTTTTTTTTGGCAGTGTTAGCTACAGAGAAATCTACTTAAGTTGACTACAAAAAGTAAGGCTTTTATCTCTTCAGCTCCATCTGCACCATGTCTAAATGGATGCCCCGAATACTTGAGGCCTCCATGAACCTCTCTTTAACACTCATCTTGCTTTTGTCATTAACACTTGGTGACAGTGCAGCATCCCTTCACACAGGGCAAAGAGAGATGCCTGGAATATCTGTGCCACCATCAAGTACAAGGAGATGGATTTAAGCCCCGTGCCCTATAACAGCATGTGAGTGGACAGACTACACCAGGCCTCTGAATTCCTCAGATGTTTGTGATGCCCTAGCCTGCTTCTAAATGTTTGCATTCTGAGTCTATTTGTAACCAAATTCCATTTAAAAAGAGGCTTGCTTTATTAGGAAAAATATCTTTCTGACCTGTCAAGCTGGGAGAGCATTTCAGACTTATCTGCGAGAGAAAAACAGATGTAAGAAGAGGCTGCAGGAGCAGCTGCCCACTTCACAGCTGGGGCAACACAGACCATCATGTGAAGAACTGGAGGAATATTCTCCAAAAATAAGCAACAATTTAAATATCAGGAGGTCCCTCTTTCTTTCTTGTAGTGTGGAATCTCCTGTATAATGGCACATATGCCTGTAGGAGAGTGTAGCCCTGATCACACAAAGTCTCCATTTACTGTATGCTGACAGTGGTACAGCTCTGACCACCTTGGGGATTACCTGACCACATCCCCAACCTCACACTGACACGCAGATCAGATCTCTCACAAAAAGAGCTCTGGTAAGCGATTAAGACAAGGAAGTGGTTCTGCAGTAGTGTGTCATTCCCTTGAAACATCCCTTGAAACTTACCAAAATTTTCTCCTCCCCAGATGTCCATTTGAGTATCGTATTGTCCCAGGTGGTTAAACCAGGACTTGTCAATCACAAAGATGCCTCCTGCTATGACAGGGGTTCTGAAGGAGAAAACAGAAATCCAGAAAAAATAATCACACTTATATGTAGCACCACAAACCTAATTTTAAAGGGCAGAAAATTTGTCCAGGCCTCACAAATTGTACCTCACTTAAAAGAGAAAAATAGTAGAGCTGGAACGTGAGCCTGCAACAGGTTTTTGAGACGCCCCTCACTAGATCATCCTCATGCCTTTGTTAGATGGTCTTGCAAGCACTACAAGAGTAATGCTGTGTCTTTTGCACTTATACAAATATGCACAGTGTGAACGAATGACAGGCACTGTTTGATGACTATGTTCACCAATTAGACATGGTGTGACAGGCTGCTGCATGTACTGCTCTGCTGTTGGCAAGCTGGCTGCTTCTGGAGCACAAAACAGGCTCACAAATTACACAGAGGAATTAAATGATACTTTTATATTACAAATAGGGAGCTGTCTGCCTATACAGACAAGCGCCGTAACTCTTCATAGCAGGATTTGTTATATTCTACATGTCTCAGAGCCATGTTCCCTGCAGTGAGGCTGGCAACAACTGCTCCAGACAACAGAATCTCATTTGTCCACGGACATGCAGATTTATTAGGTGAGAGTAATTCCATGTACACGTTACTAGGTAAGATTCAGTTCTTTGATCTGCTTTACACATGTGGGATAACTGTTTATCTGCTTCATTCCTTAAGTTTTCATCTGAAAGATGGAGGTAACTAAAAAATCCCAAAGCGATTTCTGAGGCATTCAGAGTGTTGAGTTAGAGAGGCCACAAGCACAAACATATAGAAGAAGAGGTGGCTTGTAGACGTGGTGTGCATGACAGTACATAATCACTATTCTTACTGTATTCAGAGAGCAGTACTCTCACACTTAGGGTATAGCCCTCAATGTATTCAGAAAATAACATGAAGAGTTTGTTGTCATCATCAAGTGAATGCTGTGGCATTTTGTCCTCAGCAAGGCAGTCCCTGTACCCTGCTTGCCACACAGGTGAAGGCTTAGTAAAGGCATTTGGAGGAGTGTACCCTGTCCATCAGAGTGTACCTTATAGACTGAGTTGGGTCTGTTCTGGACATCTTCTGCTCTATAGGAATCTGTTCCCACTTAAAGTGAAGGCTCCAGTCAAACCCTGAAAAGGAAAAAGACATGCCAGATTGGTTTCCTTACTGTAAAAACAGCACTACTAGTTTCAGTGATAGTCTCCACCTTGCTATCCCTATGTTCCTTCCCTGACCTCCTACACAGTCTACCCAAAATGGCAATAGTCTATCCTAATGCAGACCTCACCAGCTTCTGTCTTGGCACCATCATTCCTTAGCATTACAGATCCCTCCTCGATTTCACTCCACACCTTCAGGAGAGTGTTGTCAGGCTGACATGTAATTGTATTCTGGCCAGTTTGTTTTAACAAAGGCACACCCTGTCTGCCAGAGTTATGAGGCTTTAATAAAGGACTTTGTGGGATGTAATATATTCTGGGAACAAAGGCCTGCAGATCATTGTAACCACCATGTGTTTCAAGGCTGCCATGTACTTATAGATGGCCTGTGGTGGATAGCAGAGCACAGCACAGCCACTAACTTTATACTATTGTTAAGGGTAGCCAAAGAACAGGTAGAACTTTGGCTGGCAAGCAGTGCAGAAGTGAGCCCCAGCCATAAAAGATGTAGAAGGGCACCAGGAACTGGGGTGAACGCAGGGGGTTCAGCTGAGAGGAGAGAGGTGTAAATGCTTTTCAGAAGATGCCATGAGATAGCCTGGCAGATCAAAGCAGCAACTGAAAGTGCCTGTCAGACTCCAATGTACAGGTAGCATAGTGAGGACACGGTGAGATATTTAATCAACTAACTATGTCCTGAAACTGCTAAATGTTATGACAGTGATTCAAGTTCAAGAGGAAAATACTAGTTGAGTTTTGTTCTAACTCTTCAAAAGATGAGTCTTTGCAAGTTGCAAAGAAAAAGGGACAAAAAACCCATCAGGAAAGATCATCACTCTGTTTTCTTGGAAAGCTGAAGAGAACACAACTTATTTTTCATGCACCATCCCTCAGGTCTAACTTACATAACCCATTCATTATACTCACCTCCCCTCAAATCTGCTGATGCTGCCAGGTAGGCAAAATTATCCAGGCTGATAACATCAATGATTGGACTCACCACTCGGGTATAATCCTGAGGGAGAGAGAGAAAGGGGGAAAAAAAAGGAGTCAGGCTTTCTTGAATGTCCGGCAAAGCTGCCAGAGATCAAGAAACACAAAGTTGCACATGTAAATCTTTGTCTGGTTTCTCCAATATGGTTCTGGTAGCTGTGCAAGGGATCTGTGGCCACTACACCCAAACATGGAGACGATGAGTACTAGCCAGCTGCACTCCATGGATGTGGGGAATGGAGTCGGACACCAACACCTAGGAATGCTGCTAAGAAACAGCTCTTTATTTCCTGCCCAAGTCACAGGGCATGAATCACTGTCCCAAGGGTTTTGTGCTTGCTTTTGATATCTATTGACAGCACACCTTCTGCTCAGCCATCCTTGAATTAACTCATCATCAGCCTAGAAATTATCGAACACCTAATAAAGCATCTTCCTAAGAAGTACTATGAATCAAGACCCCACATCTAAAATTTATAGTGCAAACTTTATAATGCCTATGACACACTGTATACATTATAATATCAAGATATTGTGAGTGTTGCCATTAAGGCATATAGATAGTTACAGTTTTCCTTTGCAATCCGTTTAGTAAGTAGAAGTTGAACAATATTTCAACATCATGAGACAGAGCATTAAAGACAGTGTTGTGACAGCTGACATATAAAATGAAACTCAGCTGGCAATGCCAGAAACAGCACCTTGTTATTGACAGCTGCCAGCATCCATGCCTTTCCTATCAAACCCTCATTTTGTGCCTTGCAATAGTTCCTCATGATGTCCCACACTTGGCTAGGATGGGACATCCTTGGTAAAGCTACCATTCACGTTTTTTCCCCTCTGAGCTGTGATGGTTGCCCAGCCAGAGTGTGTCTGCCTAGCTTGAGACCCCAGCACCCACCTGGCAGCCTGGTGTGCCAGCCACTACTCCAACCAGTCAGTGCCAGGACTGGCTAGGGCAAGACTGAAATCTGAAATAGGATGCGCATCAGAAACGTAGGAAGTAGGTCAGAAATAGGTTGACTTGAAATCTGCTCACTAAAAAATTTGTAGACTGGAGTTAGCATACAGGCTTTTGCAATTTAGATCCTTCCCTAAAGAAATGAGTGAGGTTCTTTCTGCTTAGGGACCCCTACGCTGGTGCTGCAGATTGACTTAAAGACCAATAAGTACAGTAAACATTTATGGGCTTCATTGAACAAGAATAAAAAGCAGAAGCTTTTTATTCATCAGTTCTGAAGTTTCACCTTCTTCTGCTCCTTCATATAAAGCTAATCAGACATGCTTACAAAGCATCATTAAAGCCTCCACCCCTTCTCCCGAGGCCCATTACTTCACAGGATCTTCCTTTCAGAGGGGAACAATCACAGCCACTTGCAAGCATCATCTCTCCCCTGCCTTTTCTTACAGCAGAGCTGTATGATCTCCCCCTCCAGCTCTACAGTGCAGTCAGGGTGACAGCTGCTAATATTTCCACCTCATTTTCACTCTTCCAGCCTTACATGAATCTTTTGCCAAGTGAATCATCAAAGGGACATCCCCGCACTCACAGGCAGCTTCTCTGTGCTAGGAAGCCGCCTGCATGCAGGTGATGTATGTTGGCAGCTCAGTGGAAACATTAATGGAAGGAAAATTTTGGCAGTGACAAGGCAGAGGGGAGGCAGCAGCAAGGGAGTTGGAAACCATGGGAGATGGAAAAGTTGCACAATCTATGCTGCCTAAGGGGCTGTCCTACGTACAGCTGAACAGGACTAGGAAGCACAATGCCTACAGGAGACAAGAGGAAGAAGTTGGTGGTTCCAGCGTTCGCTATTGCATCCCATCACTCTGCACCTCCTGCCTTGTCACACTGGCAGAACAGAATCCCACCAGGGATCTCTTGCCCATCTAGCTCAGGCTGTACCTTCCTCTGTAACAGGCTGCCTGAGGAGTACTTCGGCAGGCCTTGTTCTCACCAGTTCTGCTGATGGCATGTGAGGGCAGGGGATCCACTAGCACAGGACAGGCCAGCTCCATCCATCCCAGAACGGGACATGTTGCTCACCTCTTTCACTCTCTGAAGCATTGGCTGCAGCCACTCGCTGTTGACTTCACAGTGACTGTCCAAGAAGGTGAGGATGTCAGCAGTTGCCACTTCAGCTCCTCGCACCCGAGAGCGAATCAGTCCTATGAGGAGAAAAGAACAGCAAAGGAGCAGGAAGGTTAGGAAGGGAAACAGCTGACCCTCCTTCAGAAAAAATACTTTGTTGTGGCCATTACAGGGGAAGAGCAGGTGATTCTCCTGTATCACATCTCCATCAGAAGCAGAGAGCAGCTTTAGCAGGGCATACCCATGTGACAGTCAGAGGGGCCCTCCCAGCACACAATGAATGACCTCTCCTGTCACTTCTGTCCATGACACAGAACTTTCACCTGGCTCCTTGCTCTTCCCTTCCAGCCGTCCCCATAGATACCTCACTGCTGCCTGCTCGCTGTCTCTCCCATTGAGCACCCTGCTGCCTCCATCACCAATTACCCACGGCCAAATTCTGCTCTCTGCTTTTTGCCTTCCCCACTGCTTATCCGCTTTATTCCCATTTGTCCTTTATTCTACCTTGCAGAGACATCAGCCTGGCTCTCAGATGACTCCTTACTTTCTTACAGACCATCCCACTGCATGAGATGCTCTTTGTGAACTAAACGGTGATTCCTGTCTCTCCTTCTAGATCCTCACTCCAAACCTGCTGTGCACTGACAGCTTTAGAAATCAGCCAGCACATGTGAGTCAAACTAAAGAGCAGCTGGGAAAGCTGGAGTCATTTATGCACGTAGGAGATATATGAGAAAAAACTTTCTTTAATTGTATCTCTTTATGATAGATACATGATTGTTTTTCCTTCTCCCACATCTCCTACACGGCTTGTTATCTTGCACTTGAAAGTGCAAGAGTTAGCTTGAGTTTAAAAGCACAAGACTTATATCTGCACCTTTATCCATAAAGATCTTAAAATGTGGTCTTGTTCTAGCCAGGGCCTCTGGACACCACTTTTCCCTATTTAAGTATTACATGAGACCCCTGAAGCCTGAGAGTTGGTAAGCTGTGTTCTTCCTCCACAGAACTCCCAAATGCTTATACTGAAAAAACTAACTGTAACTATAAGAAACAACATGTAGGCAGCTGTCAGGCAACCAGGGTCATGTGGAAAAATAGGCAAAATCTTTGCACTTAGAAAGCTTTCCACACTCACCTTCTCGATGGGTGTTTCGTAGACACTTGACTTTTGGGATCTTGGTAAGGAGCTGGCAGTCCTCAGCTTGGGGAAGGCAAAAAAGACATTTGGCACACATGTATGAATTATTTGGCTTCAACAGAGAGCCCAAATTAACCATCCTCCTGCTTCTCCATGGGAGGGGAAATTCTGCTTTCACTTAACATCACATTAATCAGCCTGATGGCCTTAATCCTGTCATCTATAGAGTACACAGAAGAGCACTGCCTGCTTGCTGTCCTCCTCCGGCAGCTGAGCCCATGTTTCCCAATCCTCTTGAGCAGCCAGGCCTCCATCTCCCCTGCTCAGCATTTCACAAGAACAATGGGGCATGTGCTGGCAGCGTGGCACTGGGAACTAATGAAATGGAGGGAACACAGGGAACTGGGACTGCAAATCACCAAAGTGCCAAGGAAAAGAGAGTTCTGTAACATAAAGTGATCTTATCCACTCTCTTTGCCTTCAGTGGCTCATCTGGGCACTTCCTGCCATTTGTTCTCAGGGCAGTTTCCGCTTGATTTTATTTAATAAAGGCCACTGGGATGCGACCCGCTTCCTTGGAGACACCATCACATCGACACATGGATGCCTGACCAAGGGCTTTGCTGGCAGCTTGCCAGAAACTCCTGGCATCCCTCATTTACAGTACCTAGGGAAGAGGAGGGAGAGGAATAGTTACCTGCTCCAGCCAGGTACCAATGAGCACTGAGTCTTTAGCACTCTGTCATCCTCTCTCTACTCCTGCCCTAGCAGACGTCATAGGAATAGCAATTTCTAACTTGCTCTTTTTTCTCGCTGCATCAAATTCACCCCAGTTTCCATGTTTATTCCATATTCCTTTTCGTGTCTCATACCCCCTCTTTCCTGCTGTCATCTTCCCCAGCTGCACCCTGGGGAGAACGCAAAAGCCCTTAGCCAAAGTGCACCTCTTAGCACGTTCCTGTACAAGCATTTCCATTCTCAAGGATACGTGCAATCTGAAATACCGTTCTTACGTCGGCACTTTGGCAGATGCTGCATCATCCAAGGGAAGTGGCAGGTGCTCTGAATTATAGAGCATCAAGATTTTGCTGGAACTCTGAATTATAGAGCATCAAGATTTTGCTGGAACTCTGCTACAGGGGAAGGCAATGCTCTTATCTTGGCCAAGGCACAGCTTCAGGTATGAAAATCCTTATTAAGTTGTTCACTCTGCAGGAGTGGAGCACATCACTCTGCCTGTAGCTACTTGCCAGAGATGGCAGACTGTCAGTATATTTGGAGAAACTGAGGCGGGTATGAAAGCAAAGTGTCAGACCTCAAACATGTGCTGAAGTGCCTCCATGAAGATGTCTCAGGGAAGTGGCTATATCCACAAATATCCAGCTGCCAGTGAAAAAATAAGAGCTGTGATAGGATGGAGCCTTTTAAAAATCTTTCTGTTTACTGAGACGCCTAAATGGGAGTTTCTGGTTGAACTCTGTGCAGAACAGGTACCAGAAATCCATCAGTGTTGATCTGGAACGCTTTGCCCATTAAGAACTGAATTTTTAGGTGCAGAATGCAGCACACTTAGGATTGTTTGTTGGAAATGCTCAGAAACACTGAACTTAAACAGCTGAGCACAGCTCAGTACTTATTCAAATCACACTGTAAGGCCCTCAGAAACTTAAATCCCTCATCTCAGCATCCACCTTTAAATTTTTTTTTTTGTGGCCGAAGCTACATAAGTATTTAGCTGCAAAATCAAAATAGCATTGCTTCCTTACCTCAGCAGGCCAAGGTGGGCATTCACAGCTATCTGTAAAGTGTTCTGAAGGAGTAATTATCAATTATTATAAATGGTACATAACTAGATTGTCTTTGAATCTAGAATACATCATGGGAGAAGCAAGAAGTCTTCTATCCCCACCACCTTGCAACTACTACACAACAGCCAGGAGCAAGAGCAACTGTACAGATGGAAAGACTCCAGAGCCTCCAGTCTGCAGGTCTGGTGGAACTGATGCAGTAGACACTCCATCCCTGTGCCAAGCTGCAAAAGAAGGTATGGTGCTGTCCAAAGCAGTAACTGCTCCACAGCTTCCCACGGGGACACCTGGGATCCCAGGCACATGGAGGCAGACAGTCAGTCTCGCCTCGGCCTGCCTGCAGGATCCCAGGCAGCAATTTTCTGTACGCTCCACTGCATCCTCTTCTTGTCTCTCGGTCTGTAATTACCTGCTCTGCTCAGGTACACCGTTGCTACATATATATCTGTGCTACATGGCTCACCACATGGTGCATAATGAAACTCGACAGAGATCTCTGGCAACCTAGCAAAAACTGCCACACTGACAGAAAAGGAAGACCCAATGGAAAGAAAAAGAGAGGAAGAAGCTCTGGCCTCTGCCATGCATGGATATTAAACACAGAAAGACTTACTTTCTTTTCTTTTTCTCCTGCATACAGACAAGAGGGAATCTGTGAGGGAGGAGGACTTGACAGAGCAAACAAAAAGTGGGAAAACAGAAAGGAAGAAATAAGTGTAAAGGAAATAGGTCCAAACTTACGATCTGAGCTGAAGTCATCTACCAAAATGATCTCCTGGATGAGACTGGGAGGGGTGCGGTTCAGAACACTGCAGGGACCCAGGAAAGAAAAAGCCACTTTGTGAGCTGCCATAATAATGACAATGTTAAGACTGATAGAAATCTGCTGTGCTATGCATTACAGCAGGAATACCAAACCCCAGTCAAGTGGAAGCAGTGACCTCGCCCTTGTAACAGTGTTCACTGGCAGGACCAAACTGCAACTGAGAACATCCCAGAGAGCTATGGCATCTCAGCCACACCTTACAAGGACCCACAGCCAGGAGCTGACTGTGAGACTTGCCTGGGGCAGCTAGCAAAGGATGCTGCAGCACACTCTCTGTCCCTAAACAGAGGTTAAATGGAGAGCACCACCTGCCCAGAGGCAGCCCGATGGCCATTCCCATCTGCCAGGCTCTGGGCAAAAGTCATCACTGCTGGAGAGTGGAAAGAGCTGCCACTCTCCCCAGCAAGGAGCTCTATTTCAATGCAACAGGTGAGACCTGCTCGGGCTTTCTCATCAATTTGCTTCTTTGGAAGGAAGTATTGCCAATATTCTGGATTAGGATTTTCCCCCCCCTCTTTCGCTTGTTACCTGTCTGTCTTTCAAACCAGCACCCCACTTGCTGGAAGTACCCCCTTTCCTCAGGTTGGTTGCACCATACCATGTAATACCCTTGGGTCTGCAGTGAGTTTGCATCTGCAAGACACACACAAGGAGAGCAGATAAAAGCTTCTGCCCTCCTCAGAGGTCAAGGCATTCTGGTACCATGGAGTCTGGCCAGTTCAGTTCTGACCTTTTTATCAGTCTCATTCATTTAAAATGCTTGAACTCATTTTCCATTAACTTCTTCAAGTCTTTCTCTTGGCTTTACTACCACCACACAGCATATTCTCCCTTCAAGCCTCCTCCAATGCCTCTATGCACAGGCAGGTCCTCATTAACTTCAACAAGGTTGCTCAGTGATGCTTAGGCAGTCCAAATGAAGAGGTCAGTTATGCAAATTTTAATATTAAAAAACAGAGGCAAACACTGTCCTCCTAGTTCCAGCAACCTGTCTCATTTCAGTGGCACCTGCTTTTTTGAGCAATACTGGAGAAAAAATTCTGGCTTTTTTTCTCTTTTGGATTTTTGTTATTGTTGTTTTATATAGGAAATAGACAACAAGAATAGTCCCGTACTCCCAGGAATGAAGGTGTAGACAAACAAATTACCATCTTGTTAAGTAATATCACTGATGGCTTTGCACACAGAGCCAAAGTTTCCTGAGTTTGGAAGGGTTTTCTGCTTTCTCACACAGCAAGATTCTGACTGTTCTGCTGCTCAGTATCACATCCCACTCTCTTTCAGATTCACATTGCTTTTACGCCTCTGATAGTATTCGTACTTTGAGCTTACATGTCCCTAGATGACTGAGCTTGCATTTTCCAAAGCTGAATTTCATTTGCTTCTCTTGGCTCATGTCTCTCTAGATCCTCTAGTATGGTAGGGTGGGAGGTAGGGGGATGTTTCTCTGCCATTCTAAGTGCAGCCTCTCCCGACACAACTATCATCTACATATTTTATAGACAAGGTTGCCCTGCACTGAAATTCTTGTCTGTGCAAACACAATGCAAAACAAGCCTGACAGACTGCAGTATAATGGCTATAAAATGGTATTCTACACCTTCTTCCACTAGCTTGACTATTGGCGATGCTCAGATTTTATCCACAAGTTTCAGGTCTTTCAACTCAACATAACTGGGAAAAAACCCCATTTAGTTCTCTCTTCTTTACCTGTCCACTGATTCCCCAGTAGAGAGAACACACCTCTTGAGGAGTTCACAGCTCATTGTACAGTGCCCTGTTCTTCTCTCAGCCCTGCAATAACTTGTTGCGGATCCTTGGAAAGGTACTTAATCTTCTTTGCACTTTGTCTTCCTCGTCTTTTTAACAAGGAGCATAGTAATCCTAATATTTTCCTTCACTGAGGTGCAGAGACTGCCATGACAATCACTTTTAGGCACAAAAATGTACTATTAGAATTCCAAAATCCAAATGACAATTGCCTTTTACAGCAGAAACATGGACAGTTCCCCGCTTGTCTCACGGATTCCCTACCTACTTTGCCTTTTCTCACAGCTTCCTTCTTCTTTCAGTATGAGAGCCCTTACTCTCTTGCATGAGGTGACATCAGCACTGCCAATGAGTTTCTCTCCTCTATCTATCCCCCCTCAGTTCACAGATAATCTTGTTTATTCTGGATGTTAGCAGAAGAGTATCTTTTTTCCCTTTGCTCTAAAATACTATCCTTTTTTGCCATTATTTAAATTGTCATTGTAATGAGATGCTACACCAAATGCTCTACCATTACAACAGCATCCTCTTAATCAGAATTTTTACAGGCTGTCTGCATAGGCACTGAACCACTGACAGCTGTTCAAATCCATTGACTTAGAGCCTGACAATCCACCTTCACATTTGCACCAAAACCAAACAGTCCCTGCAATAGTGACTGAAATCAGAAAGAGAAAGTGAGGGACCAAACCAAAAAGACTTGACTTTTTCTTCTGCAAGAGTGGCAATCGCATAAAATGCCTTTTGAATGACTGAAGGAGAACAAGATGCCAAGCAAGTGACTGATTTGAGAGTGACAGCTACGTCGTAGCAAGGAAAAGAGGTCAAAGCAGGCAAGCAGCTCTTGACTGACACACATCTCCTGCAGGACTGAGGATGCCAGCAAGAAGGCATTTGAACTGGCATGTTCACGGGTTTTGTCTGACAGCCCATTTCCCACTTTCTTCCCCCTATTGCCCTTCTTAGTCTGCTGGATATTTTTAACCAGTTGTCTCCCTCTACACTGAAAACATATGGCTGGAGCCCACACTAGAAGGCAGGTATGCAGCCCATGCTGCCTCTGAAGACCAGGAGGGACAAGCAAGAGGGTGCATGAGGAAATATGTTATTCCTCCTCACGGTCACTCCTCTATTTCCCCCTCTCCCTCCTACACAAACATTTCTCCCATCCTCAAGGAGCAACAAAAGCACATCATTCCTGTTGCTTCCACCCAGCAGCAGAGATCCCAGAGACAGGATGGAGAAGAAGGCAACTGCTGAGCTGCCAGAGGTATCTAAGTCCCTGTGTTCACACTTGCATGTGGGGTTAGCAAGAAGGATATGTAGATCAGGATATGACCCCTACAGCTGCCAGATTTAGATCACCCTGAAATAAGCCTCTGATGCAGGAGTATCATCCCTGGGTCACTTCCCAAGATCTTTTGGTACCAGCATTGCCACTTTGTTGAGTTACCTTGAAGTAAGCCAGTATCTGGCTCAGGGGAGAGCATTTGGGCTCCCTCTGGGTTTGAGATCAGTTCAACCCCAGTACCCTTTTCATGTATTTCATTCTAGAATTTCCCAAAGTCTTATGGCTGGTTTTTGAGTGCCCAAATTCAGACACTCAAAAGCCACACTTGCAAAGATCTCATGTATGAAAACTTCAACTGTTAATACATTTTCTACTCACCTCAAAAGATTAGGCCTCTACAAATGTTTTCAGACATAGAAAATTTTGCTTTTAGTGCTGCTCACTTCCATCAGTTTTCCTGTTTCACACCTATTTCTCTTATAGCATCCCCACAGTGTAATCATGATCACTGAACTGGGGAAAAGGCCCATAATAACAGTGGAATCATATTTAACTTTCACCAGATGCATCTCAAATGGTTCATTCTAATTATCTAAATAAACATGCTCTATCTGGTTTAAGAAAGCTCTTACAGATATAGAAATAATGACAAGCTGCAAGCCTGACTAGTCAGCAGGTAAGCAGGCAGTGCAATTTTACACTTCCTGTTGCTTAATATCACTGTGGTCCTCAGCAGACTCACAGCCAGGTCATAAACCCAACAGAACAGAACAGTCCTGTCCCTTTGATACTTGACTTATCCCGAAGTGCCAGGGATGCAAAGTAATTACATAGTACTGGTGCACTGACTGTGTACGTGACTTGAGCAACAATTACACTCACAGCAGTAATTCAGCCTGGCACATTCAGATGAGTTTTGCTGAAAGACAGGACTCTCAGGTTACAGAAGAGGCCCTGAAGAGCTCTGTCAAATCCCTCTATAACGTCAGGGTCAACTTGTAGGTCAGACTTATGCCTATGCCTCTTCTCGCAGTGCAGCCATGACCTGAGCCTTTACCTCCGTGCATGGTTGTCAGACCTTCAGTGCTCAAAGACAAAGCTACTGGCCAATGCTTGGTTGTGTGGCACTGCAAATACTGTAGAGCCCAAGAAGAACTCAGCCTTTGGGATCTCTCATGAGACAGGGATAAATTATTGACACTTCTGACGTGATTTAAGGAAGGAGTAAATCCATCACATGCACTGGCTGTAAACTATCCGGCAATGAAGGCTCCAGCTGTAGCCAGAGGTCTCGGAGGAAATTCCATCCACTGCACCATTCACAGCAGACTGCAGCCACTTCGTCACAACAGCACTCCTTCAGTGGCAGCAGGATTGCAGGGACCAATCTGAACAGATGGGTCACCCATTTTTCAAGGTCTTTGTTGGTGCCTCTGGTTGCAGGAGACCACATCTCAGAGACTGGTAATATCACATCTTAAGTGCTGTCTCCAGTTCTGGGCTTTCCAGGACAAGAAAAAGTGGGATTGCTGAAACAGGTCCAGTGAAGGACCACTAAGATAATTAAAGGACTGGAGCATCACATGTCTGAGGTGAGGTTGAGAGAGCTGGCATTATTTAGCCTTGAGAATAAAATGCTCAGAGAGTTTGCTGAGTCTTCATCCTTGGAGATACTAAAATCTCACCAGGCACAGCCCTGAGCAGCCTCCTCCAGCTGACTTTGCTTTGAAAAGGCCTGGCCTGTTCAGGCATCAGCAACACTCATCTGCTCATTAATACACATCATTTCCATGGGATCTGGACATCAATTTCTCTCTCTGTGTAATACTCTGCTCTCAATATCATCTTCTCCTCATTTGAATTATCATGGCATCTGGCTATTTGATCGGCTACCTTGACATTTTCTTAAGGATCCTACTCCCTCGGTTTCTCAGCACCTATTTACTGTCTGACCTATGACTGAAAAGGCAGAAATCTCCTCCACCTGCCCTAGCAGCACCACGATTCCAAACAAGTCTGCTTGTTTTCTGAACAGTGACTCTGTAGAACTCATTGTATGGTTCAAATGAAAAGAAAATGATAGAAATAAAAAGACAAAATGTGCCAATGCAGTATATACAGGTCTCTGGAAACACAATAGCACCAAACTTGGCAGGCAGAAACTCAGCCTTCTAGACATGAGGCCAACTTGAAAAACCCTGTTCTTTATTCACATAGCACATTTCTTTAAGTCCACAGGACCTGTCAAGGGAAGAAGTGGCAATGATGAATAATGCATTCCTGTTAGTGATACCATCAGCTCAAACTGCTACACAGACAATTCACTCTTCCTTCAGCCTCAACAGGCTGTTCCTGGGCCTACTTGCAGCCTTCAGAGACCCTTTGAGAAATTACTTAATAAGTCAGAGAAGTCAGAGTGCATTTTTTTCTGTGGAAACTAAAAGGAAAAGAGCCTCCCTGGGTTCTGTGGGGGTGATGGAAGAGGGCAGTGAAGGAGCAGCTGAAACATCGCTTTGTGGTACAGATGACTGCAAGTCTCCATATATTTGAGCATGCTGACAGGCCCTATGACACCTATTTACTCAGCTAGATTTGGCCACTGCTGATACTCAGAAATGAGGAGACACTGGTACAAGATAGCAAGTGTCCTGCAGGCTCAGCAGGGGCTGTGTGCAAAGCCCCAGGGAGCACCTGGTGGGCCATCAGGTTCAGCAACTGTTTACCAGCAAGGGACTCTGAGCAAGGGCTCGGTCTCCACGAGACTTGTTCACCACTTTGTGCTTGAGAGACTTGCAAGCTATGCTCCTGCCCACACTGAGCCAGCCTCAGCTCCTGTAACACATGCCCTAGCAGGGAGCTGGATGCTTATTTCTGTTTATGGAACACAGCCCCTCCCAAGCCTCCATCCCTCAGCTGCACTAGCAACACACAATGTTCTCTTTGGTCCCCCCTCGCTCTTCCAAACCAAGCTCACACAGACTGCGAATGCAGGCCCAGCTGCCCTTTCCTGCTGCTCATGATTCCCCTGACTGGAGCCATACAGTGGCTAACTGCAGATATGCTCTGCATTTGAAGATACACCCACAATGCCAAATCCAAGCTCCTGGCCTGTCCTAGTGGGTCAGCTTGAGAGTAGAACGCTATCACTTGGGGAACTGCAGCCACCCTGCTTGTCTGGCTGCTGGAAAATGCCTAGTTTTCCACCAGAGCACTTCCAGACTCTACCATCTAGGCCCAGCACCCCAGCTGAACTCACCTCTTCACCGTGCGGAGCAGGGTAGACCGCGCCTCATTGTGGAAGGTGATGATGAGGCTGGTGGCTGGCAAGTCAGTGTCATAGCGTACAGAAGTGCACCTGCAGCACAGGAGAGCACAAGCGTAAGCCAAACATTACCCAGCAGCCGCCACTGCAGCAGTGTACCTGGAATCTCCAAAAAGAGAGTAATATGCTAAAATCAGAATCAGCACAGTTGGGCTGCAGCAGGGGAGGCCTCAGCAGCCCCTGCACCAAGGCTAGCAGAGCTTAAGAAGAACTGTGCCTATTGAAAGGCAATGTTTGGAGGCTGTAATACCTAAACTCACAAAGCTGCATGCTAAGGAGGCCACGTGGGTTTTATAGTGAATTAAGTTTCAACATCGTGGATTCCAGTCCCTGGATTTACCTGGGATTCACATAAAATCTTGTTTATTCATGCACAGGATATGCACCTGCTAAGGATGAGTGGAGCTGGTACACCCAGGCATTGCTGTATGAAGGACTTCAAATTCCTTGGACACCAAACTTCACAGAAAGGAAAACACTAGCTAGTGCTGTGGTCTGCACTGGGGAGCTGCTGAGGCTCAACACTAATGGACCCGCTGGCAATGAAGAGCAATTCCTTCTGTCTTCTCATCTGACTTTGCAATGTTAGGTACATACATTCTCACACTCAGAATCAAGGATTATCTTGCACCAGGCTGCTTCTCCTTGTGGAGAATAAATTTTCTGTGAGGGAAGCAACTCACAGATGTGAATCCTGAATCCAATTCTGGCAGATGCTAAGCATGGCAGATCTGGGCTGACCTGCTCTTCCAAAGCATCTGCCTTCTTAACTTCCAGACAGTCTCAAACTGCAGTCAGTCTGCTCTAATTTCCTGTCTGATGAAGAACCCACACCTACTTTTAACAACTCGAGGCTTTGCATAGACTGAATCTCCATCCTGAGAGGGAATACAATTCACTTCTTAGACCCACTACTTGTACTTCCACATTTACTTCTTATTCTTTTATAACTTTTGCTAAACCGTTACTGGTTTTATCATCATTTTCAACCCTACTGGTTTACGACTTTTTCATTGCAATGTTTTATTAAGGGGACAGCAGCTTCATACAGCAATTTTCAAACATACAGAGAAACCTTGATAAAGACTAAAGTGGAAAACATGAGAACAGACCTGAGACAGACCATATTTATTATTGTTTCAAAATAACTCCATGATGTAATGCATGCAAAATGTATTAAGGAATCAGGAAGTGGAAAAGCAGAAGAGGCTGATGTATGCGTTGTTTGGGGAAGTTTTCCCAATATTTCAGCATTACAGCATCACAGAGAACAAGGACAAGGTCTGGGCTTGAAAGCTGACCCTCTCTTTGCTTTGGATCAAAGAAACAACTACATGCTAAGTCAGAAGGAGCTTGTAGGATATGGAGTCAAGTACGTCCACGCTCTGCTTGGGTGCCTGAAGAAAAACTGATATGTTAGTGACCTACAGACTCCCCCCATTCCTTAAACAAAGAGCCAGCTCCACAACCTAATTTGTATCAGCTGAAATAAGTCCTCATCCTGAGTAGCCATCCCAGCAACTATTCCAATATTGTTATAACATAAGATACTCGAACACAGATTGCTCATTCCCAAACTGCTCCCTGTAAAGGGGAGAAACATGGAAATGGGTTTATTTGTTCTGATTATATACTACTTTGGACTCTCCATTACTCAAGAGAATCCTTGAAAAGCTGGGTCTGAAATGGCCACACATTTGCAGGGAATCACATATATTTTGCTCTTCTGACTGAAGAGCACAGATGAGGCACTGCACAAAAAGCATGCTCTGCATGCTATCACAGATCAAAACAAACAATAATTCACCTTTGAAGTGAGCTGGTTTTAGGCCAGAACATGACAGCAGATTAACAGAAAACAGCAATTCTGCGTGGCAGGGAGACTTGTCAGTAACACAGAACACAGCGCCACTGCCTCTGGGTCACTAGGAAGCCAATCCCAAATACTGCGCTGGAGAACAGCACCACAAGACTTGGATCCCACAACCAACGTCCTGACTGCTTGCCTTCACAAAGCACTCTGATGGCTGTCAGTGCTGGCAGGCTCACAAAGCTCCATGTCTCCTGGCATCCCTTTCACAGTTTCAGTCAAGTTAGATGCCTGGTTTCCTGCTCTCAGCAGCTGTGACATGTTGCTTTGCAACCATACCATACCTTGAACCATACATAGTTCTAGGTAGAGTCTAGGACTGAAGATGACTATTGTACACTGTCTTATTATTATTAAATCTACAGTTTTCAAGACCCTTTTTGTACTAAAGCATTACCTTTTCGTACTCCAGAAACTACAAAATAGTTACCTGAACACTATTAGCAATTTAAGGATTATTTTTTTCAGCAGAATAAATTCATCCTCAGTGAAACAAGGACAGAACAAAAAGTACTTTGCAAGCCATGAAACACTGTATTTGCACATTAGTTTCATCCCTACCCCAGCAGCATTCACCCAATGATGGGCAGGCTGGAAAGAAGCACCAAACCAGCTTCAGACAGCCAGGGCACACCAGGTGAGAAACACCAGAGCAAAGCAAGGCTGCAACAAAGGTGTACTTTGCAGCCAGGACAGAAGGATGCCGAGGGAAGCTGTGAGTAGGGGGGCATTCGGGCAAAAAACAACTATCCAATAAGCAATTTGAGCTGCAGTGGAGGGGCTGTGCTAAAACAAGATAATGCTCAGACATGGAAAAAGAGATGTTAGAAAAGTCACAAGCTGGGACTGAATTAGTCAAGGTTCTCCGAGCATTTGAGACCTTTCCAGATGAACCATGAAATTAGGTGAAGTAGTGGACCATAGCTGGCAAAGAAAAACCCAAAATATCCTTTGCCGACATTGCAGACCAGCACGGGAGAGCAGTGGACTCCCTGCACCAAGCAGCAGGCACGGCTCGGAGCAGGGGCTGCAGGGTACCTGTAGTGCCTGGTGTCCCGAATGGGTCGATCGCTGCTGAGTTTGTCACTCTCCAGCTGGTTAAAAGCGTGCTGGCGGTAGGGGTCTTCTCCAGCCTTCAGCACCTTGGAGGACAAGTAAGCCTTCTCGTCAAAACCCCGCCGGCTGTTCTTCTCTCCTTGGGGAGCCCTCGTCATCTAGGGCAGAGACAAGCATCAGAGCATCAGGGAGAGCAGCCGGCCCATGTTTAGACAGAGATAATAAGTTCAGACATTGCCACACATCTGGAGTCGCTCAGGTATGGGGGAAGCCAGGATAGGCAAGAGCTTGGAAAGGAAAGCAGGAAGTCCTCACAGATAGGGTGTTAAAACTGCCATCTCTGAGGAAAATTGCAGGCTTCGCTATCCTTGCTGACAGAGCTTGGGATGAAAGCTGCTGTTCCTGATAGCACAGGCAGAGCCAAATTCCCTTTAGTACTTGTTACACAGAATGTGTGAGACTGCAGGCATTTGGAAATCCTTCCAGGCAACGAATGGCTGAGAGCAGTCTCCAGCCAAGGTGGCTGAGACACAGTATTTTGAGGAAAAGCAGTTTCAGCCTTTCGACAATCACTCCTGCATACAAACACAGAGGCAGCTGATTTAACAGGTTCCCTGCTGTGCCTTGCTCAGACTTGCCCAGTCTCACAGATATCCCTGATGCAGTTGAAAGCTGCACATGACTGTGCCCAGTACCCCACAAGAGTTAAAAGACCTGGGCCATCCCTCTCCTCTCCTAATTTTCCTCTAACTTTCCTAGACTACAGAGTCAGTACAATACCAGCACCTGAAAACCATTCACTAGGGTCATCAGGAGGGAGGACAGGCAGAGCTCTGGCCCATGCATAACTCTTAGGTACCTGAATCTGTTTGGAAACAACCTACAAACTCTAAAATACTTGCTTATAAAGCAATCGAGATTGTTTATACAATAAAAGTAGTTTAACAAATTGTCTCTGGTAGCTGTTTGATAGACCAAATCATGAAGAAGACAAAATACTCCCAGCCTTGCAAGGGAGTGCTACAGCTCCCTAAAACTGCTGCAAGAGGCAGATACCAGCACCTACACATCTCATTCAAAGCACTAGATAATCTCCAGATCTTGAGATCTTTTTATGTAAAATAGCTTGGATACTGTCTAATACTAGGCTTCATCACGTTTCTCCCTCTGCTAAAGGTCTCCTTTTAGAAGTTACAGAGGGCAAGAGACCAGAGAACAGTCCCCAGTATCACACAGCATGCTGGTTGAGCCATCCTAGTGGGCTGGGCAAGAATTCAAGAGACCCAACAATACAGCAAATTCCTTAAGCAGGAAAGTGCTTAGAAGAACATTCATCTCTGCAACTTTCTCTGACAAGTGCTACCCTGCAATGCAGACAGCCCTAGGAGAACAAGGCACTCGGATAAGCTGATGGCAAATGAAATTCAACATAGAGAAGTGCAAGACAATGAACATCAGAAAAAATAAATTGAACTACTCATGTACATTGATGGATTTCAAATGAACCGTGACCACTCAGGCTACAGATCTGAGCATCCCCGTGGACAGCCCAAATGAAACCCTGCACTCAGTCCGCCGAGATGGGAAATGTAGCAAATTGAGTGCACTGCAAATGGGACAGAGAAAACTGAAACCATCGTGAGCAGCTATATGAAATCAGCGACAGCTCAGCAGCCGTGGCCAGAGCACAAGCTTTGTCAAGCCTATATCTGGAAGGAAGCTACTGGACGATGAAGAAAAATTAGAGGTTACAACTATTCCATTTGGAGAGAAGATGAATTAAGTCAGAAAAAAAAATGAAAGTGGCCCATAAAATTATGCCTAATACAGCCAAAGTCAGCCTGATGCTCATATTTCCCTTTCTCACCATACAAGAATGAGGCAAACATCTCTTCATGGGAGAAAAAAAGAGCTACTATTTTCAACACAGAGAAATTCCTTCAGCCACTGCACAACCAAGCCGATGCTTATGGATTTGCCCTTGTGTAGCACACACGTAGACACTCTCCGGTGGGTGAGTCAGCCTCTGCTATGCTCCTCCAGGCAGAGAGTGCCCTGCTCTGCCCTTCCTTCTCCAAGGATGCTGCTGCCATCCTCTCTGCCCCTTGCAGCCACCACCACATCGCCTGGGCGTGATGCTGGGCTACAGGAACAGCTTGGCTACTTTCATGGCTGGTTTCACAGCCTGCTGCCTAGAAACTTCCTTGAAATTGTATTTCCAGTATGATGAGAAAATAATTACTTTCATACCTCTAAAAATTGAAACGTTTTCTTTCCTTAAATCATACAAATAGTTTTGTCAAACTCAGCTTCCATTTCTCTTTTTACTTTTGCCCGAGAAAACAATGCTGATTTGCAGCAAAAGCCCAGCATATCACACACCTTTAAATATTTTTCAGTCACTCGCTTGCCCTTCGCATGGCAGGGCCCATGGCTGGGCAGGGCAAGGTTATTGGGAGCTGGAGACCAGCCCTGCTGCAGTGTCACTGAGCTGTTCGACCCTGGGGTCCTGGCCACGGGCAGGGAGGGGAGAGTCTTGGGGAGCGGGCAGGGACAGGAAGGCCCTTCACTGCCGCCAAGGCCACAACATATTTAAACTTGAACTATCAGGGGTAATTCTTCTAGATAGTATAGTTCTCTCATTACTTTTACATCAAAAAGTGGTAAAACTGCACTGGGAATTGATTGTCAGTTAAGAGCTAAGAGTTAAGTCCCACTTGCAGTTTTATCTCAGAGAGTATCTCTTCGTGCTCTGTTCAAATGGGGAAAAGGGAGGATTCAGAGGATGATAGCTGGGAGGGCCTGGCTTCAGCTTCCAGAAAGGCAGCTAATCAATAGATAATCAACGAGTACCCAAACATCCATCTATGAGCACCAAGAAGATAACAAGGTAATAAATAGGAGCTAACTGAGATTTGTCAAGACCGAATCATGTCAGACCAATCTAATTTTCTTCTGTGATGGAGCAATCAGGCTCAAGGGTATGGAGAAGCAGGAGACAGATACATCATGACTTTGATAATGTTTTTGGTAGGGGCTGTTAAGATGTTGTCATTAGCAAGCTAGAGAAATAATAGTGTGGGTGAAACTATTGCAGAATGGGTGAAACTGGTTGGAAAGCTACCGGGGGAGCATAATTATTATCTGTTCACTGTCAGAGCAGAGGGGTAAGAGCAGGTCTTAGGGGTTCGTTCTCAATCCAGCACTATTCAGTATTTTCATAAATACCTTGGATATTCAGACACAGTATGTTTGTCAAATCCATAGGAAGTCCAGAAAAAATGTCAAGACACATTGGGTAACAGGATTAGAATTCAAAATTATCTCAGCACATGGAAAAAATGTGTGAAAACAGTAAATGCAATTCCACAAGGGCACTGTAGACCTTTACAGTTCACCAGGTCTGTGCTGACACAAAACATGGCAGAGACAGCACGGTAGCAACTCCTCAGAAAAGCCCTAGACATTACAGCTCGTTACAAACCACATGACAGCAAAGTCAGATTCAAAAAGCAGAGCAAACACAAACCTGAGTGGAGCCTAGACAGCTATGAACTAGCCCGACAAAGCGAATAGAAAGCTTATCTTTAAGGACTGACTTGCTTTATCAGATTATATTCCTAGAACATAGATGTTGGACTACAGGACGTTTATTGCTGTGAAGTCAAACGATACTTGACATGAACAGCACAGGTTCTCTATGAAACCCTGCCAAACCCTGTGAGAAGGATGGACTAATGTCTATCCCCCCTCTTTCCCGTCTCTTCACATTAACACGTTTCACTTCAGGAAGAAGTCGATACAAGCAGATATGAGCTTTGACGGCACAGTATGTACAGCTGAGTGCAGAGTCAAGATTTTTACCATACCAACAGGGCACTTCACACCCCTAAGTCCTTTACGTAGTTACACGCCCTGTATCTCCATGCTTGGGGCTGGAACTGCAAGTGCGAGTTAGGGGAGCAGAAGAGCCCAGTTCCTTATGACTAATGCTCTCTGATAGATCAAAAAAAAAAAAAAAAAAAGTGCTACATGAAAGCAGAAATAAAGGTGAATAGGCACTGAAAATATGAGTGTCTAGACTAAGGATTAGCAAACAGTTTGCACAAATTAAGTTTTGTCCCAAACATTGCTGAGACGTCCAAAAAAATTCACATATCAAAATTTCAGGAAATACTGTAAGCCTTCTAATCTTATTTCACCATTTCTCATTTTCACATATGCTTTTCCCTTTCAGTGACAGAATGGACTCAGATGCTCTTCTGCTGTTGAAAGCATGTTCTTATTTGTGTTTTGACATGGTTCAAGAGGCCAGAAACTATTTAAATAGCAAAATTAACTTTGTAAGCGAGGGATAAAGGTAAAGGAATTAATACCATGCATGTCTATGAAAACTTGTGAGCCTCGTTTCTCGACTAACACAGGGATATTCCTCTAGGCCTGATTCTTTGTGAAATAGCAAGACTATAATACAGACAGTGCCACTCTTCTCTGTGCATTGTCACAGTCTGCCATCAGACACAGGCACACCAGCTGCCACATCGTGCTAACAGCCACTAAAACCAGAGCTAGGGAATTCAGGGTCCCAAGATGCATTTTTTTAACAGCAGGCTTGGCCAAATTCAAAAAGAATAACCATACTCCAGGGGTCATGAGGAATCATTACTTAATTAGAGTCAGGTATATAAAACTCTCAAAGGTAAGTGCAATTAATCATTTTACAGTTACTGTGAAATTAGTCCAACAGCAGTTTTATGTGACAGGACATACACTTTGCAGCTCTTGCACTTCTTACAAGTGTTTAGTGCCAGTACAACAAAGGGAGCAGGGAGTGCCACGCTTCTTCTTTGTTTTAAGCTCATTTTCACAGTTGCCTCAGCTCTGTCAAACCCCAGAAGTGAAAAGCATTAATTCCAAGCCATCCCCAGTTAAGTGTCTTTCCATGGAAGACATAATTGACCAGGAAGGTCTAATTGACCAATATGGACACAAAACAAGCCAGGGAGTAACAATTTACCAAACTTTCTTCCCTCTTGAGGTCCCCCTTCAATTTACCGTGCTGCCGCAGCCTCACACACTGCCACTGCCATGACCCCCAACCCTGCCAGCACCTCCCTCCCACCAGCTCTGCACGTCCAACTCTCCCCAGCAGATTTCTCTCCTCTGAACTGGCTGAATGACAATATCAACCCATTGGATTGAGATACAAACTTGCTGGCTGTGCAAATCCTCATCCCTCAGAACAAAGGTAAGAGCCAGTTCACCTTTGCAAACTCCACTGGTGCTTTTGGGGCCTCCATGGTATGACATTTCTCTGTAGGCTCACTCCACATGCTCCATACACTGTCCCAGTGACCTGAAGACAAGTCCCAGAGAGGACAAGCCAGCACAGCACCACTACCAGCAGTGAGATGCTGGGAAGCAGAGCAGTGCTTGGGGATGCTACAGAGACAGGTGCTGTTCAGCTCTGTAACCCATACATGGCACATGGATGGGCTATGAATGGCACAGATCCCAGGGCAGGACTGAGAGCTGCAGCAACTCCCAAAAAATTCCGAGGAATTCTCTACAGGCTGAACCTGCAAGATCATGTGAGCTAAATGCCTGCTGCCAAAAGCATTTGCTTTAGACGGTGTGTTGCATTTCCAGTTCGTGCTAGGAATCCCAGTGCACACATGGCTTTTGTTATGTCTCATGAAATAGTCTGTGCGCTTCTCCAAAAACTGCTCATAGTCCTCAGAGACAAAAGCCTGTGCCTGACAGCACAGTGCCTATTTTATTCATGCTTTGTTAAACTGTGTAAAGCATTTTAAATGTGGTTTGGGAACCATGCACTTATGGAACTTCTGCTATGAAATTTTAATAAAAATTACCACAGTTAAATAGAAACATCACTGTTCTTCAAGAAGTGCAAGTGCTGACAGCAGAGCCCAGAGACCAATCTGAATGTTTCATTTGTAGCTTGCACAAACTGGAGTAACACAATGGAAAGAGTAAAGCAACTCAATCAGCTCCCACAGCACCTAATTGGTCACAAAAGAATTTCTCCTGCCATTAACACTGGGCAATCTTGAGGCCTGCTGCCAGTTCCAAACTGGAGAACAGCAGTGGATGCCCAGCAGAGGCTATTTCCAATGCCGTCCGAGAAGAGCCCATGGTCACCAGCTCACAGGGCCTCTCCAGGCCCTGTGACAGAGCTGTAGTTGCCATGGGATGGTGAAAATAAGAAACAGAGCTTGTCTGCTTGTGTTTGCTTTCCAGTACTGATGCTTGCCCAAACTGCCTCTCCACCTCCCTATTCTTTTCCATGGTCTTTGGGCATTTATTGCCTTCTGTGCATGCAGAGGCAATTCTCTGTCAACTCTGCAAGACTTGCATCTCTACTCTCTTCTGGCTGTGCCCTGAGAAGCCCTTTCTCTCTATGCTTGCCTCATGACTAGAAAGTCATGCCATTCCACCAAATATTTTGTATTTCATTCTTTTTTTCCCTCACAGTTTTGCCAGACATTGAGTTGTTGACACGGAAAGTGTCCTAAAGAATCTGGCCTGCAAAGGTGGAAATTCTGTACAATATAAGAAAGGAGAAACAACTACATTTCTGTGTTTGGTTTCCACAGCAATATTCTCCCCACGACCAGCAATTTTTGGATGCTGCTTTCAGACCCTCCTCCAAGAGATACAGAAGATGACACAATGTATTCCGTGTTATTGCCTACTGCATGGATTAGCTGAACATCACAGGCTGCTATGATGTCTGTCACAAGCAGACATGGGCTGTTGGTGTGAAGAATTTAGAAACAGGATGTTGCTGACTTACAGGTCACAACAATGTGTTGATGGACAAGGTTTGGTCACTAACCTTCAAGCAGACTTGCCATAGTTTGACAGCTGGTCTTTTGGGCAGTTTTAGGGAAGAAAGCGACACAAGAGAGCAAAACAGTGTGTGGGAAGTTTACAGGAGGAGCAGCAAAACAAACCCCTCGAGTAATTAAATTACTGCCTCCATCATAAGCAGTGGTTCTCTGATACCCTCACCTAACTTCTCAGCACACAGAAAGGTGGTGTCTGTCCTACCACACTCCCAACTCCTTGCTTTCACGTGTACGTACTCGCAGTCTTGCTTCTGAGGCAGCCGTGTGGCCTCTGCCTAGTGAGCCTACTTAGCCACCTCTTTAGGGTCTCTGTGGAGAAGCATCCTTCTCGTAATATTCCATCCAGATCCTGCATGCCCTTGTCCATAGGAAGGAAGAGATGCTTCCAAGAAGCATGGATCACTTTGCCCAGCTCTCAAAGATATGCAAGGCAGCATGGGTTGAAACTGGTGGACAGGCAAGAGTAACACAGAGTGTGAAGTGCCAGCACTACAGCACACATCAGTGTCATTCATTTTGCAAACAGCAGCCCCAAAGAGTGTGGGGTACTTGCTGCTGTGCTGGTTACACGAGCTCAGCACCACACTGTGTGCAAACAAGTTACTTCCACATGCAGTGACTGGCTCCCGCACCAACTAACCTCTCTCCATGCCCACGTAGATTAACAATCAGTGCGCAAACTCTGCCAACTTGGATTCCCCTCTGAATACAGTCCTGATGTATATTCATTGCAGAATGATAACCTGAGAAGCTGGAATTTATTATACAACCTCGCATGTGACAGGTGCACAGTACTACTGTTTATCCTGCTCTGCTGCTGGCCAAGGCAGACATAGTATATACAGATATAACATATAGCAGGAGATGATTTCTAGAAAGTGTGTCTATCTTTGACCCAGCTATTTAGTCCTGAAGAGACTTTCAGCAGTTAACAAGGGTTAGACCCTAAACAGTGTTCTGGCCCAGTTGCCCAGAGGCAGGAAGACATTGCCCATAACTGGAGGGAGGGGACATCATGCCCTAAGGTAACGTTATGGTCTTTTATTTTCAGGAGTGTTGAATAAAACAAAGCAATGGAAGCCAAAAGGGCTTCAAAGACAGATGCCTGAGGGCACTCTCTTCCAAACAGCTTGCAGGAAATGAAGCTGCTCAGAACCATAGAAATTCAGACCCCAGATGAGGTAATGCAGTTGCCAAGGCACATTTCTTCCCTCAGTTTGAAGCCTAATGCACACAGATGTCTATTATGAAAATGTATCATATAATTTTTTGGTTTAATATATTTATGGTACTTACATACATTGATTTTGTATGAACACCCACATGTCCAGACTTGCATGCATCTGGCTTCTATGTTTGTTCAGTCTTTACCTCATACCCTGGAGTAAAGCCATTTGTTCCCTATTCGGCAAACTCTGCTGTGACATGAACACTGCCACTTTTGCTGATAGAAACCTTTATGCTTTTGTATTCCGCTCCAGGAGAAAAACAGTGTGGAAAACCCCGAGTGGATGGTCTTCAAAACTGCTGACTATCAGCACAAGAGGGGAAGGTGAGGTCTGTAGGGTTGCTGTTGCCTGAAACAGCACTTGTTTTCCAAGCACATCTCCCTGTATCCATAAATATCCATGACAACATCTGGTGTCAGGGAGAAGACAGACAGGACAGTACACTCTTTGAATACCTAAGGGACTAGGCCGTTCATGCTGGCACCAGCACCAAAGCAGCAGCACTGTCAGAAAGATAACCCAGTGGGTAGCTGGGGACACAGCGCCTCTGGGTATGAAGGTTTTGCACAGAGAAGATGGTCACATGGACATGAAGCTGTCTGCATTCAGACATCTGTTTAGTTTCACACAGGAAATCTACTCAGCAAAAGCCATCCAGGTTTCTTACTGTGTGTAGGAATACTGCCGTGCTAAAGGTCATACCTACACAATTTGTAAAAGTGTATTTTCAGGTCCTTCAGAGTAAAAATGGTGCTATGTGAAGATGCATTTTTTTCTTCTGGAAAAATATCCCTGTGTTCATAGACATTTAAAGATGCAAAGAATGCCTCTGGTTTCCCAGTGATTTTGAACTAGGAAAACAAAGAAGAAAAAGGAACAATATTCTGTTATTTGTCTTCTAATTGTTAGACGCTCAGTGGCCACTTAGGTGTTACCTGAACCCTGATTTATAGCACCTGTATCAAGACAGACTGACATCTAGCATTCTGCATCAAGATGGTGCCCCCATGGTCACCTGGTAACAGCCAAAAAGCCAACGAGACACTTCAAATGAGGGTGGTCTACGTCTTCATAAATCATCAGTCACATAAACTCTCTCTGCCCACTCCCTCACCTGTGCTGTCTGCACAGACACAACATGTGTATGTGCCTGCCGTGCTGATGTGCTAATCTATTCCCTTTGAACTCGAGTGACCTACATTCAGTCCTTTCCTCCCAGTGAATCACAACTGTCTGGAGTGACAGATGCCACCACAGATATTTTCACAGAAAAGGAGAAAGCAACTTTAGGCCTCATAAGATGCTAACATAGTAAGCAGTGAACTGGTTGCCTAAGAGACGAGCAGAGGTCAGCTGGCACTGAGAAGCGGGCACCACTCACCCAAAGTATTAAAGTATTTAATTATACGAAGCCTGGGGCTCATTTTCCCGGCCTTCAAGATCATGCTGTAAGGGCCTTTTGCTAAGGCTATAGAAAGGAAGCTAAAGTACCTTTTTAATCATTCATCCTCAAGAGTTAGAGCTTTAAATGGAGATTAGAAGATTAAGAATAAAATAGTGCAGTTTTGCAACTAGCCAGCATTGACACTCCACAGTGCACATGCACACGCAGAGCTGAGCCAGGAAGACAAGGGGACACCTCAGGAGGTTTCACATCCCCACCAGGGACAAAGCCAGCCCCAAAGCAGGAGGTGGGAATTTCTCCCTGCCTTCCAACAAGGAAAGATTTTTCCCTAATGTGTTTTTCGTTAGCAGGTCTTGCTCAAACAGTCACAATTTTAAATACAATCCAATTCTGCACCAACTCTCTCCTCTCTCCCCATGTTAAGCACCAGACTAATCCTGTCACACCTCTCACAAGTAGCTGCACCAGGCAGGTGAGAAGCACTGCACATCCTGTAGATAGAGCCTGGTGGCAGTCTGGCCTCAGGAGCCACACTCCTTCCTGCCTTTGTGCCAGCTGGACCCCATACCATGCTGCTTCTGGAGGCTGGCCCACAGCCCCACAGCCTGCATAGACCTTGTCTTCCCAGGAAATAACACCTGAGCAGGACCTACCCTTGACAAATCAGGTAATTTGCCACAATGCTCCATACAGCTCCTCCTCACCGTAGCTTTTGAACATCACAGAGAAAGGCTTTTGGCAGGACATGCTGGTTGGGACTCAGACAGGCCCACTATGAAAATGCAAATTGTCTGTAAACCAACAACCAAAGTGACATTTAGCAGAGTGACTTAACATAGCTCCCCATGTCGCTGCTGAATCATGACCTGGTTTCCTACAGAATTTCAAGAATGACCTTCAGCTCACAATGCAGACTTGCGTTTTGGAGGCTTGAAGATATGAGATCTACTCCCAAAGACCGTACTGACATTCCTTCTGCAGTGACAATAGTGATGGTGCGTATACATCCATGATTTATTACAAAAATGAGTCCTTTTGTATAAGACCTTCTTCACTCAGACATCTTCTCTGCCAGGCATTCAGCCCTGCGGCACGCAACATTGTTTTCTAGTAGTGGAAAAACTCACTGCCTATTTGTCTGTGAAGATTTGAGACTATCAGGCCATTGCCATTTTGTTTAGGAGCCAAATTATATTCCGTTTTAATTGATTAATTTTTCAGTTACTGCATTGCTCCAATTCCAGGACTTAGCAATCAATGTGAACTGATGAAACCCTCACAGCTGCACTCTGCTTCTGCTTGGGTCTCCATTTGCAAAGGCATTAAATTCACCTCCCCAACAGCAAATTTAATCAAGGATGCATACCAATGAAGAATTCTGCAATGGACTCATATATGCCTGTCAAATATGAAAAACACCTGTGTCACGCTATGCAGGCCTCTGTCACTCTAGACTTCAATCACACTAATAACAGAGGCCTCCTCAGCAGCCCCTCGGCTCTGCCATTTAATCACTGTCAACCAGGAAAGAGCTGGGCACATGAGGAAGAGCAGAACTACTGAAGCATCACAAAAATACACTCAGGACAGGTATGGGCACAACCACTGCTCATGGAAATACAGTTCTGCCCATAGGCAAAGTGCCACAGCCCCTCTCACAGCCCCTTGTCTCATTCTGCAGGTGCAAACTGCAGCAAAATGAAGTCAATGATAGTGAGGATCTTTAAAATCCATTACTCAATCAATCCCTGTCCAATACAAAGGGCATCATCTGATTCTGCACACACAATGCTCAAAGTTCTGTATTGTAAGAACATCTTGTAAAGATACAACTCCTGGGTTATGTTGTTAGGAGAATTCACAGCTTTTCTATGGACAGGATAAAATTTTGCTGTCATAGCTGCAAAAAAGAAAAAGGCGGATATCCAGAAATTCAAAACGCAGAAGGTAAAGGACACAGAACTTGATTTTTAAATCAAGTAATGTTTGAATGTTTCGTGGTCAGTAATACCACCACTACAGAAACCTTGGGCTATAGCTGTTTCTTTTGGCCTGGCTTAACCATAAATCTAATCAGGCAGATTTTGGGAGCTGCTGGTTTTGAGTTCATTTATGAAAAGGTATGTCTGGCATTTTTCTCCACACATTCAACTAATGAAATTTTGCCCAAATTCCATTTCTAAAAAGCTCCCAGAGTCATGCAACCAAGTCCCACTTCCCTCTCACCCAAAAACTGCACTCTTGACATACCTCCCTCCTCTCCCTGCCACCCACCTGGCTCACAACTCAGTCATCAGCTCAGCAGTTTCCACTCTGCGAGCAAGTTTTCACTTTTCGAAGTTCATGTATGGGTCACAGCAAGAAATGTGGGTGTCTGTTTGTGGTAGCTGGGGCTGTGATCCTAACCTTTGGCTTCCCAGAGGAGTGTTGTGTGAGTATAACCAATACTGTCAAGAAGACCATTTTCTCTTCTCAAGATCCACTGGATGCTTGTTTTGAAATTCTCCTCTTTCAAAGTATGACAGCTGAGTATAACCAGTAGGATTGAGTGACCTCCATTCACAACCCTGGGCAACACCACAGCCTCGCTACCTCGCATGGCCTAAGGAGCACTGGGCACGTGCATTTTTCACCACACAGGCCTCTTTCACCAAAGAGAGAGAACAGCTTCAAAAAGCCACTGGTCACAGGCCTTCAGCAGCCTTCCTAAATACAAATGAAAAATAAATGTAGACACATCCAGTCCTGTCAGAGCTCCATGAAACCCACAAGGTTGCTCATGATGAGCAGCACTGTTCTGTGAGTTCTGCTTTCTCCTCTCCTCACAAAGCTGCATGAAGCACATAGGCTTTGTTTGTGTTCAGAAGAACATAATGTAAAAGTCTGAGTGAATGTAAATTACTAGTTAAATTCAGTGGTAAAATTGCCATTGATATCAGCACGATTTCAGCCACAACAAAAATATAAACAATGAGAAACAAACACACACACACAGTACTCATAGAGCACCCAATTCTCTACTATCTTTCAGAATTTTGAAAAAATTAAACTGCTTAGCACACTAAGGTTCCCTTTCTTACAACTCTTTATTTGCTCTGGAAAATGGCACTTGTTTAGAAATCATTTTAACTACGTTGTAAATGGTCTTCATTACCCAGAAGACAAATAATGTATAAATTTCTAGCTGCAAGTTGTGGTGGTGACATAAAGATTAAAAGCAAAACAGCTTGATCGAGGTATGGAGTCTGTAAAACAGCACATTTTCTCCCAAACACAAAAAAAGATTGAGACATTCTTCACATTTCTGGTTTGCTCTTGTTGGGTTTCAGCATTTCTGGCTCCACAAAGGAACATGGGAGATGAACAAACATGAACAAAGGAAGTGTGCTGAGAGGTTTGTTCAAAGTAGATTAAAAAAACCCAAAAACATAAAACCAAAAGCAGAACTGTGGTTGCAAGTACCAAAGATATCACAAAATAAACTTGAGAAAACCTCCAAACGCTGACAACCACACAAAAACGTGAAAGAATTGTTATAGACAGGGAACAAGATGCAGGAGGCCTGTCCTTAGATTACAAAAGGTTAATGAGAAAGATAAATTAGCTTGTAATTCTGCATCACAGTCTGGAATAAGCATTTCTTACCGTAGCTGGTCGAATGTAAAAAGCATTCTGTATGAGTCTGACCACGGCAAGACTCAGCACTCGGGCAGTGTATTCACTTGCATGCCCTATTCCAGGCAGTTTCTCTCTGCCAGTGCTGAAGGTGGATCAGCAACACACCCAAATGCCAATAAAGAGCAACATTCCTTAGCAGAGCACCTTGTGCTGAACAAAACAGATTTAACTGTTCAAATCTTATTTTCAATTAGCACAAAGGCAGCTGCCAGTGAGGTCCCTGCAAACCAGAATGTGAACAGTAGCTCTCATGCCCACTAGCATTCACCGCTCACAATCCAGCCAACTGCCAGGACAGCATTCTTCAATCTTTCTCCCTAATTAACAAATATTTAAGCAACATGTACTGATGAAGGGCTCTTCATGATCTGTCAACATATACAGCTCTTTATACAGCTGTCACTCATACAGCTTACAGCTCTCTCTCTTGTCCCTTCCTCCCCAAGCCAATATAAAAGAGGTGTATTTAAGGGTGTAGAATTAGGCACTCAGCAAAAACGACAATCCTGAATTGTAGGTGCCAACACAAAGCTACTTCTATCATGCATGTCCACTAATAGCATTAACTGGAATGACTGCACATAATTACATGCCAACATGTGTCCTCATGCAGGAGACTGAGCTCCCTGAAGTTCTTCCTCTGCTTCCCCACAATCACGCCATTTTGAGGTCTTTTCTTGTCTTCAAAGCCAGGCCTTCTCAGGACAAGTCTTCTCCTGTTCTAACATCAGCCTCTGTAATTATAGCAGGGTCCCCTACACCTCTGTAATTGCCATTCCGGAAGTTCTTTTTCTTTTTCTCCTAATCTATTGCCCAGTCCTGCTGTATTTTCCAGCAGATGCTCGTGGAGAGGAAAATGGCTATCTGAGCTACCAAGAAACCCTATCCTGCAGGCATGCTGAGGAAGGACCTGCTCTATCTCTGCCAGAAACTCAGTGTGCTCGGTTACTGGCACCTTCCCTCTAGGAGGATTTTAACACTGCCCAAAACAGTGCAAAAATGGAAAACAAGAATGAAAACAAAGCAAAACCCAGAACCACTGCACACACAAATAAGCACCACACCAGGGAAGAGGCTGAACACCCTTTGGCTTCTTCCAGGCCTGCCACTGAATGTGCTGCTGGAAGCTGCAAATGATACGTTTTCTTCAACTAGTCTAAGCCCTCCGAATATCTGATGAAAGACCCAAGCTGTTCTTAAACTCAAACTGCAGGATATTCCAGTGCTGCAGAATGCATTTGGCCGCTCATCTCTCACTGCCTGGATGGGTAGCGAACAGGCAGCGACAGACACACACCAACAGCCTGCAACTGCTCCTAGCCTGTCTCAAGCAGAGGGAGCAGTAGGTCTCATATCTGGAAAGATCCCAAGGTATCATAAACCTGCTGCTGTTTCCTTTTACAGCAACACTTCTGCCTCTGATTGCATATGCAACCACCAGGGCACCGGCTATAAAGCCCAAGCCTACAGTTAATACAGAGATCTGCCTGCATTTCTAGATGTTTGTTACCATAGCAATACCACAGTACTTTTTAGCTTGTTTTGTTGCTTTTGGTATTTTTAAAGCTAAGTCATTATCCAGTGCACACAGAGCCAGCTCCCAGTTATGTGAGAAGGAAACCGCGCAGTGTGCTGTGGATGTGGCAGAGCCTCCTTCCTGGGAGCAGGAAGATGCTCAGCTCCTGCCTCACCCCCACTGCGATTGCAGGGCTCTGCCTACTTCATTCACCAAAGCCATTTCTGACGCCTGCACCCAGCACGGTGTTGCTTCCTACCCACGCTGATCAGCACCACATCACTGCACTTCTTACCTCTTGGGGAGCTCTTGTGATTAACTTTTCTCAGAACACCCATCAGATTCTTAGGAGCATCCACTTTCAGCTTCTTCCCTAAACAGCTCAGCCAAAAGCAGCTTACAAGACCAGCACAAATAATGCAAAGCCAACTTTTCCTTCAATGCTAGAGTTTACTACAGGGTCTGGTAGTGATCTACAGAAGCCTAAAAACAGCTATCATAAGACTGTTTTCCAGGCCTGCCATATCAACACACAGCTTGGTCAACAGCTTGTTTTTCAGCATGTCATTTACAGGCTACTCCAAAGAATGTGAAAAAGACAAAAAAAGTTGATCGACAGCTATTTTCTCCTCAAATGTAACCAACTGTAGTCATGTTCGGAACCAAGGCTACCCACAGGAGTATCCTTTCCAGCAGCAGAAAGAAACATATTCTTTTGCCAGAAGATTTCTTTTATCTTTTTTTGAGAGTCAAACACTTGGTACATTTTGGTAATTTTGGAAAGCTGACACTTTAGCAACCAGTGCCCCAAGCTGGTGGAGCAGAAGAGCTTAGCAGCACATTTCATTAGAAACCAGTGAAGTTAAACAACAGAAAATTGTCTTCCAACATCAAACCTTTGTGAGGTATGTCCATCATAAAATGGAGCAATTTTTGCACACCTATCTTGCTGACGCACTTGGACTGCACACCACCCAAGTCTGTATGCCAGTTCACAGAGGGTAACCGTCTGGTACGGCTCCTGCAAATGAATAATCACTCCTTAAACACAGGCAGCAGAGGTTTGTGCTGCAACACTAAAGGCCTGGAATTGATAGATCTCTGTCAGTCATGCAGAACAAGAAAATGAATAATTTCGTTAGAGGACAGTAGAAAGGTATCTTTCAAAAGTTCACTGATCTTTAGTCACAGATCAGGGAAGAAATCATGTCTCTCATGGCAGAAAAGTGATTTTTAGCACCGAAGGTAAAATTGTAATATGAGAAAGACTGCTTCAAAAATGGCTGCCTTTGAGAGAGACAATTCACACAGACCATGCACCGTGGCAAAGGCAATGCAATAGCAATTTATATCTCTGCATTAAGCAGTGTCAACAGTTCAAATCCTACTGTGCCAGGTCTAAGACATGCTGATAGGTGTCAAGAGAAAAGAGACACCTATCTCAAAGAGGCTGATTAACTTGGGAACACTAAAAAAATCTATTAAAATCCCATGGGCTGAAGTACTACAGCTCACATAGTAATCACAAGTAAATGCTCATTTATTGTGGTTTTAATCAATGGAGTTGAAAGCACTTCACTAGTTTTTGCTGGTGGGGCCTCTGCTGCAAGGCTCAGAGATCACCACCAGTTAAAGAGGGGTCTACCCTCTGCAAGTCACTGCTGAGTTTAACAAAGGATATATATGTGAGTGATGCCATCTTGAGGAAGCCCACCCTCACACAGGAGAGTAGTCTGGCTTGTCCCCAACTCTTGGATGCCCCAAATCCTGCTTATGGGTGCCCAAGACAAGAGAAGCTTGAGAAGAAGGAAGGCAGCTGGGTCCCAGAGCTGCCTGCTCCATCATCCATTTCTGCAGGATGCTTCTGGGGCTTTTAAACTAAAGGTATTCAAGACGAACCTCTGCTTGGTGGTGATGGAAGTGCATCAGCCAAATTGATCAGGTTTGGCCTCTTATTAGGTAAGTGTGTCAATTCTTTTAGCAAAAAAAGGGAGGCATTCTGACCTCCAGTGCTTTTTGCTCAGGTGTCCAAATGGCTTGCCAGTATTTGGTTTGTTCTACTCAAAGCAGTAGGAGAAACAATAGATCTGAATTACTACTTTAAACAAAACAGGAAAACAATTACAAAGATGATGAAAATCCTCTGTACTGAAAAAAGTCTCTGCAACAAGAACCTCAAGGCTTCCAGCATATACCCACACAAATAACATGTACAAATCTCCCAGACAACTCAGTTCAGAAACTGTGAATGTAGCCATATCTTTGGTTTCCTAAAAAAAATATTGTCCCTTTTTTACCTCATCTGAAACTGAGGAAGGTCTACAAGGATGTTAAATAACTGCTGTTCTCTGCAGTCTAGAGCCAGGGGGAAAAGCACAAGGAAACAAAGCTGGTCCTATCTTACTACTTGCAACATACTTCCCCTCCAAATAGCTTTCTTTATCCACCCTACCAGGCCCCCTGCAAGCTCTTCCCATCCCATGTCACTTAGATGCACCGAGTCAGAGGCTGTGAGACTTTTCTATCTACGGGTTAATATTCACTCTCTGAGTTACAGCGCCATTTAGGCCAGTGGCTCAAACTGCAAGATATTTCCAGCAAGGCTGATCCAGCTGTCCTTGGAGCTGAACTGAGAGCTGCTAGTCCAACTGGCACCTTTCCACCCTGTCCTCCACTCAGTGCTCAGCTGGAGCTGGGGGTGCAGCAACCATCACAGCAAACGACCATCTCTAACCTGGTAACATCTTCACAGATGAAAGATCCTACAATTACTCCCTTGCCCATCAGATATGCCTTTAACAGACTCCTCCTCTGAGAACATATAGAGCCATATTGCCAGAACCAATGTCCAAATGACTGATAAATAGGGAAGCAGCAAGTGGGAAAGCATATCTAGAACATCCATCCCCACCCTCTGTTTCCCTACACTCATTCACCCCTTCAATCTCTTCCCAGAGCACTGTGTTGACCTGTGTGAAGCAGTAAGTTTTTAACCAAGAGGGGGAAGAACTCCCTCAACTTCTTTTAGCTAATAATGACTTTATGTTACCCTTCACTGCACAGTTCCATGTTACCAGGCAAGTAACAGCCGCCATCCCTCTCATAGCCCCTGGTTACTACCAGGCTAACAACAGGAATTCTCTTTGCAGTCAACCCATCTGAAGCAAAACATTACCAGAACGGCGTCTTCACCTCCACCCAAGTGCTTGAACCTTGAGTACAAACATCATGGCAACAGAGGAAAAATAGTTTTCCTCAAGGACCACAGCCAGCATCTGGTGGAGATTACCCGGCTTTTGCGTCCCCTGTTTCCCCCCACACTCCTTCCAAATACAACTAACATCCCTCAGTGTCTTCTCAGTCCAGCTCCTGGAAGATGACCTCTGTCTCCAGACCTAGCAGGGCCCGCATCTCCTGCAGGTATGGGACTGCACGGGTTCAGCCTCTGCCTCTCTCACAGACCAAAGGGGAAGCAGTACCCAGGGACAAGGAAATACAGGCATTATTTGCGGACAGATGGAGAGATGTCTTGGTAAGACTAGTTTCTCCTGCATTTCACGACCTCCCAAGCAGTGTCCCTACAGGCAGCTGGCAAAATCTGGCAGAATGGCATAGTTGCTCATCGTAACCTGCAGAGCAAAATATAAGATTAGTGCCTTCTCAGAGCAAGAAGAGCGGTAGTAATTGCCTGCAGACTCTCAAATCAAATATTCTTGCTTCTTTCAGCAAGCCACCACAGCTGTCTACCCCTTCTGCCATTTGCGCCGTCCCAGCAAGACCTTTTGGAGGACACAATCAGTGATGTTCACAAGACTGCAGCCATGTCTTGCAGCACCCTTGAGAAGTAATTAACACTCCCTTTCCATCTCTGCTCAAAGCGAAAACTGCAAAGCACAAAACAGCTTCATCAAACATCTATTCCAGATCTACCCAAGTCCTTCACCCAAAAGACCTTGCTAGTCTAAAATCTACAGTGTTTTACTTAAGTAACTGCTTCCAGCAGTGCAAAGCAGTCACTGAAGAGCAGGTCTTCACTAAACACATAGACAAATATTCGTCTCCTCTCCAGTAATACCATCGATGACCTAGCTTTTATGCTTAAAGGACAGAAGCAGCTGAAAATCCCAACTCTGACATACAGTGAGAGCCAGAGTGGGATTTGGCCCAGTACAGTCAGTACCAGCGTGCCCACCTGCTACGACACTGCCCTCCCCAAAACACACTCCATTCTGCCTGCGAGCCACCCATGTGGGCTTCCCCATCTGCCTCTGCCTGCCACACTGGTGTTGCTCCTCAAGGCTCCAGGGTTGAGGGCAAAGTCTTTGCCAAGTTAAAAGAGGGCTCAAAACTCATGTCTGAGACAGCTTCCATACGTGCACTTCCTTCTTAGTCAGGGAAGAAAACATTTCTCCGTAGCCATCTGTTAATACCGTGATATACGTCTGGAGAGGAAGAAAGGAGACAAAACAGCTAAAACAAAATTTCCCCAAGGAGATAAAGCGGGGTTATTGGCTAAAAAAACAACCAAAACCAACCCTGCAGTAGTCCAATAGTTCCTAGCTTAGGAGGAGGCCCCTGCTGCACCCCCCTGGCAAGCATTTCAAATAATGCTGATGTGCTTTGCAGCCAGCAAGATGTTCTTGCTTTATTCTCTGTGAAAGACACAGACCCTTCAAAACCTGAAGGTAAGCAATTAACCCCCGGTGCTGGAAGCTAGGTTTCACATTGAAGAACCTAAAAAGCCATTTCTAACCTCTAATTCTTGAACTTTGCACAGACGATGGACTTTCTCTTCTTTGAATGCTTTCAAAATGGCATGCCTTGGCCATCTGAGGGAGGGCAGAGAGAGAACATAGAGTGCAAGATGTGCCCCAAATCAAGCTCTTCATTTTGAAATTATCATAGCAAATTATTTTCTTGCATTCTATCCCTTCCTTTCTAGTGGCAGTACGGTAGAAGAGAACATAGATGTTTTAGGAGAGGGCTGCTGTTAAAAATTTAAACACACCATGGTTTTCCCTCTTTATCCCCACAGATCTAGGTATTTTTGAATATGCAAGTTTTAAGCATTTGCTGATCAACAGATAGCAAGCCTTGTGGAACTACCTCAACTCAAAAGTCACTAGTTCATTAACTAATTAAGAGCATAATAGTGGTAGCACAGCAATATCATACGGAACCTCATCTTTCTGCAGACATCAAGGACTGCCAATTTCACAGAAACAGTAAACAACAGACACATTTCTCAGGAATTTCTGAGGATGTGATTAATCTCTATCCCCTGCCATAATAACAAGAGAAAGATGCCCATGTTTATGATGAATTCTTTTAATTAAGAACCTTGCACAAATGGCATGTGTTTCACATAAGGGATTTTGTCTAAACCAGGAACCCAGTTCAAGGATAAAATTCAATTGCATAGCTAGGTAAGCACAAATCACAGTGACACTCTTCCTCCTGCCAGGCTGGAGCCAATGAACCATTCCTGGACAACTCGTTACTGTCTGCCTCATTTGAGCCACTCATTACAAGGGCCTTCACCTCGCAGCACTGCAGTATGTCCCACTTGCAAACAGAGACCTGAGCACTCTCAGTGCTGCCTCCCAAAGGTACCCAGTGAGGAGAGGCATCATCCTGGCGGGGCAAAGCATGCTGGCACTGTGCAACAGCAGGGTATATTCACTTCAATTTTCCTTATTACCCTTGCCTTCCCTGCAGAAGAGCCGTGACTATTTAAACATGCACCGAAGCTCTAAGGAAGGGGATGTCAGTTAAACGCCCAGCGGGAAAGACATTCAAAGAGAAAGTCAATGGAGCCTGAGCAATCAGTGTAAATCAAGACTTTAACCTTTCTGAGCCTCTTTCAGACTCTTGATCTGTAAAAGAAGATGCTTAAACACTCACCACATTTTTGAAGAGTCAAGTGCACATGACCTGTCAATGCAAAAAATGTTTATTACCACAAGTACCAATTGAAGTGTTTCAGTCTTATTGTCTGTGGACTGTTTTCCCTGCAAAAACCATTGGGCAGAACAGATGCCACTACAGATCTGTTTAATGTAGATATGCGGATTCACTTTCAACCTGTACATCTCTAGTAGATAGATCCTTAGCTTGATGCAATATCCAAGTCCTACCTAATCTGACACTAGTAATTAAGTCATAACTATAGCAGCCAGTACCCTAGCTTCTGGTGCATAAAACAGCAGTTTCTGTTTATTGACCAGCAGAGAGAAATCTGGCTGCCTGGCAGCTGAATCAGATGGGAGCAGCCCCTTTCCAATGCAGCAAAGAAAACTTGCAAGGAAAATCATCCTCTATCCACTGCTCTCTGGGGTAATGCAATTAGGCCATGACATACAGACAGGTCATTTAATACAACAGGAAAAAATCCATTGACAGCATTTCCCTTGTCTGAATGGAAGGCAGGCTGTTAAATCACCTCTGAAGGAGCAGACAGGCCTCTCTAACAGCAATCCTCTCCTCCCAAACCACACATCTTTAAAGAGCAGCCAGCTCCAGCCCAAGCACATTGAATTCTACTCTGTAACCCCAGCATCCTTAAATAATCTTTCCTGCTGGTTCCAGACACTGGTTCCAATCTGGCTCAATATAGACTAAAACCATAGCATTGTGTTTCCTGCATTTTATACTGTCAACCTATTTAATGGGACAGAGGAAAGGAAGAGCTATCAGATGGTTTCTGTACCTCACAACGCAAGCCAGAAGCTCCAGGAGCCATGGAGCCATTTCTACAGGAGGCAGTCAGCATCTGCAGGGAGGCTGCAGTTATTTTAAGGCAATATTAATAGTCTACATTTCAGTGAACGCTCAAATATTTTAAATGTATTGAAATTGTTTTGAATATATTTTAATACTTCCACACTCTCTCTATACTAGGAGAACATACTAAAATAAAAAAGTCCTTGCACCCCACACTTCTTCATACACTTTTCTCATCCCAAGGAAGCACCAACTAAGCTCCTCCAATTCAGATAAGCTAGTTCAGCAAATCAAGGAGAATATTGCCATCACACCATCATACTCTCAGAAATGTACCAAATCCATTTCATTAAAGCTAATAGAGTTTTTTTAAAACACGTTTTTGAGAAACGCACAGTGACAAGTTCTTTCAGGTCAACACCTACTAAAGCACAGTATAAATACCTTCCTCCTTGCCAGACTTGGTGTCTGTCCTGAGAACAGATAGCTGAGCTGCCCTCTAACATGGAAGACATTCCCATGCAGTTGTTTTTCACACACTCTTTGGTAATGCTGGAGGAACTGAACTGGCAGGAGAATTGCACATAGTTCTTCTGCAAGCACAGCCTACAGGGAGCCTAAATGGCACTACCAAACAAGTGGGGATTTTTCACTCACCCTTTTCAGGAGCAAAGGTATTTCTTTCAGATCATCAGGCTTTTGGTCTATTTTGGCCATCTTTTCACCTCAAGTAAATCCAAAGAGCCCATTTCTGCTTACAGTGCAGAGCCATTCTGAAAAACCAATTCTGCAGAACCAATTCTGTCCCACTCCCACTACCCCAACAGCACCATACGGATATATTCAAGAAGCAATGGCAAGTCTGTGTCAAACACAACAAACTTACCAAGGATGTTGAGTTGCTTGCACTTGTTACGAGCTTTCTCGAGGTGGCATGTTGCTGCTGACCTAGAAACATTACTCCTCACCCCTCTGATCAGGAGAGGTGCTCTCCAGCATGCTTCAGAGTGGGTTATCCAGCACAGGTACACGCTGTACCCAGGGGCCCCACACTTAGATTGCCAAGTTTCCCCTGCCTGCATTACAGAATTATTGGCAATATTTCCCAATATCACTTGCCAAAACAGTGGTGGTAAAGGCCTGGCCATCCATTTGTAACTTTTCATCTTCCAGCTGATGTTGTCCAGACTGCTGGAGTCTGAACTAGCCAGGCACCTCTTCTCAACACAAAGTTGGGTGTGCAGTGGCAGCAGCGGATGCCCAGCATTCAGACTCCTATTTGAAGGAAAATGAGCACAACCAGCTAAATTCACCCTTGTAAAATTCTGCTTCTACAAAAGTAGACAGTGTTGCTGTATTTGCATTTGACTATTAACAACTTGTGGGGAAAAGGCCATATGCCCAGTCAGATGGTAGTGCCCGTGACAACTTGTGCCACATGCCACCGGCCAGGCTCATAAGCATTTCAGCATCCAGCACTCTTGTGTTTATCTACCTGTGCAAAGAACTGGTAGCAAGACAGTAAACGAGTACATGCTACAAACTCCAGGAATATATTCCCTGCTGAAAACACTCTTTTTTGGGCAGCGAGAATGATTAAAAGTGCTACAGTGTATTTTCCACCCAGAAGAGCAAATTACACAGAATACTGGTTTAAGCACATGGTTAAGGCTGTCATTTGGCATTGAAAACAATGTAACATGGGGAACCTCACTTTACCCTGATTAAATTGAGAATATAAATCTTCAAAAGCAGAACTGAGAATGAAGAAGCAGCATCAGCCCCAAGGCACCCTGCTGGTCATCATCCCAGCCAGTCAAGGAGTGTTTCAACACCGTTCAGTATTTAGGCTGAGGTGGGAGAAGCTGAAGTCCAGCTTCCAGAGCTCAGCAAACACCCTGAGATTTACTCCACTACAGCCTGGCGTGGCAGTTTATCACTAAGAGAAGTCATGTTGCTACATGGTAACAGGTTTAATGATTAACATTTACACATCACTTAGAAGTTTTTTCTAACCTGTCTCCTGTCCCAGCAGCTTTAAATTCTTAAATGCTACTTCTTCTCCCAACATGAACATGCAGAAAGAAATGCACGCCAAAACCCAAGTTGGCATTTGAGGTAACTGCGGTAATCCAGGAGAGGGGATTTCCCAAGACGTCCCCTCCAGTCACAAGCCAAATTTGTTCCCCTCCAACGTGTCCCAGCCCACTTAGGTTACATACAATATGCGCCAAAATGGTTTTAGGTGGCCAAACCATCACTGGTCACAGAAATTACAAGGGGTGGGGAGGTGGTCCAAATATGTTATCAATGCAAAACGTAATGAGGTATGGCCAGTTACAATAGGAGCTACCACAGGACAGAGTTTTAATTGTCTCTGGGATAGTAACTGGAATCCAGTAGCAAATTCATTGAATATGTGTTGGTACACAATTAATATCCAACCTGACTTGGCTTCACTGCTATTTTCATCAGCGTTAATAACCAGAGGTTAGCAGTTCTGAATAATGCTTTGTTTCCTTTCAGCAGAGCTCAAGGCTTAATCTCAGCTCTGCATCAGGGGAATGGAGGAAAGAATGCTTTCTATCCCCAACTCTTTATCTCACTCACGTACAGAGGTTATAAACTCCAGGACAGAAGCTGTCTTTTCTGTCCACATTTGTGCAAAAGAGCCCCCAGTCTGGATACCCGAAGAGAATTGCAGATAAACAGGAAGCACCCAGCAGCACAGGTCTCGTGGGAGGTCTTGGATAGGAGCAAGACAAATGGGAGATATCAGGCAACTCTCACATGCAACTTGCTTGAAAAAGGATGGCAAGGCAACTGGTAACTCCAAGCAGGCTTGTGGCAGCCCCTAATGGTTTATTATTCAACTAGTCTCCCTATCTCACTCTCCCTTCACAGAAGGGCCCCAAACATGTCTCTCACATACAGAAAGAACCTGCTACAGAGACACACATCCAGCTGTGAGCTGTGCATTCCCCTGGGACACAGAGTTACAGCCAGGGCGGGGGAAAGGAGTTTTCGTGGAGAACAGCTTCTCTCCACGTCTTTCCTTTTGCACTTGAACCCTCTGCACACTGCCAGCCCTCACTCAGCTCCTGCCACGCAGTTTCAGGCAATGGCTGGAGTCACCCCAATCGCAACCCAGTGCAAATCTGATCTCTGCATTGCACAGCTGCTGAGCCCACCCCAGGATAAGCAGCATCTGACTCAAATGGCTCCCAACTGACAGGCACTGATCAAAATGCATCTAAATTTACCCCTATCAGATATGGGACAGTGATATGGGAACTTACCTTGGGAAGAAAAATATTGAACAGAAAACTTAAGGCGAATTCTGACCTCAATGGAAATATCTTCCATTCAAATTCAACTCACCTACTCAAGACCAGAAAGATACGAATTGCCTCTAATAATTCAAAATAACTTTCTGGCAATGTGCTTCATGACTGTCCTTGCCACAGAGAATGGTGAAGATCATACTTTAAGCTCTGCACAGAGCCAGCAAATTAAATATAGCAGTGGGAGGTGTATTTCTAGTGGAATTACAAAAGCACTAACAGAAAGCTGGACAAGAAAATTGATGATGTATTGTGGATGCTCAAAATTTACTTAGTCTTTACGAATCTGCCACAAGACTTAGTTTAGCAATTTCTTGAATATTTAATAAATACCATGTGCAGCGTTATTTCCTAATTTCTCAGATTCACTGCCATATGAACTAAGGAATCCAAACAGTCACCCTGCATTTCTACATTGTAACACTTTTAAGTATCCTTCCATGGTGAACAGCACCAACCAGCTACACTACTCCCCTTCTGTCCCCCCAAAAACAAGGCAAGATATTTCATTTAAAGTTTACATTTTGGAATCTGCTGAAGCCAAGATGAAGAAACTGTGCAGAACTGTATACTGGGTTTTCTGAACATGCAGCCCACCGGCAGAAGGAAGTTCCTCTTGTGCACTGGTGAACTGGGGAGCCTTACAAGGCTCCTATGGTACAGGAGGCACAGAAGAATAAGAAGGGAATCCCTTCATACACCCAGTTCCCATCACCACTCTCCCCTCCTGCAGCTGCTGGTCCTACCCAGCTGAGTGCCAGAAGAGCCCGCTCCTGCCTCCGGGCAATCTGTAGACACAGAGTAATGCTGGTGTGTGGGGCAGCTGCCACAGCTCAGGAGGTCACGAGCATCCCGCGCAAACCCTGCAATAATGCACACACAACAGGCTAGGGAGAGTTTTCTCCCCTCTTCTTCAGCACTTGCAGTGGTGCTAATACTTGTTTATCCATTCTTGGCCGTTCTTTATGAGGTCTCTTAGGAGATATTGGGCAAAAGCAGAAGAAAAATACAGAGCATTCCAATCCCCTTTAAGCTCAATGCGACAATTTTAATCCTCTAACTAAAAGGAAAGGGGGAAAAATGAGATGGACTGTGACAGGTTGGAAGGAATAAATCCCCGTTAACTAGGGCACCAAGATTTAAAGGGCTCAGCTTTGCACACATCAAATGTCTCTCACAAGGTCCTCAGAGAACACTGTCCCCTCCAATTCCTCAGTGCAAGTGTGAGTCGGTGAGACCCACTGCCCCAAGGATGCTGGCGGTGGGAAAGAGAGCACTACTGCCACGGCATTGCCATGCCATGACTGATGCATCCAAACCCAAGGGGGTGGCAGAAGCACTCAGGTAGCAAAGGTACCAACCACACCGGGCACCAGGCAGTACTGCACAATTAACAGCTGAACAGCAGCAGACAGAACCATGTAGCCATACCCTGAATTTCACATTAGCCCTTACACACACACAACGATTTGTATCACCCCATCATGTTTCCTTTCAACTCCAGCACATCTTTCCTGAAAGTGAGGCTTTGGGCCCAAGAAAATCAATCAGTAAATAATTTACAACGCATAATTTTTAACAATGCTGTAAGGAGAGTGATGCAGGCAGTTCAGCAGATTTTTCCTATTGCCCCAATGTGACTCAATCTGTATCTTGTGCTGTAAAGACAGTGTTTGCTTTCACTGTTAGCTACCTCCTCATGGCTCACCCAACATGTAGCATGAGATTGATGTCTGTTCAAGGACCTGACCTGAGCCAGCAGTCCAACTGCTCACTTAAAATCCTTTCACACTCAGCCAAAGGCAGCTTCTGATAGGTGCTTGGGCAGCTTCTCCAAGGCCAGACCTCACTTGACCTCATCTCATCATTGCCTGGCCTGTCAGATTCACGGTTAGTCCTGATGGAACACTGATTTCCCAGCCCCTCCCAAAATTTCTTTTGGGCTGCCCAGCCAGTGTGGTCCAGTTTGCCCAGCACAGACTGGAAATGCCCTGAGATGTCCCACAGGGCTACTCAGCTAGCAGGCACAGCACAGCCATCTGGCATTCCAAGGTACGGCACAACCAGACTCAGACTACCCAAACACAGGGAGGATACAAACAGACGCCACGTTCATTCAGATTTGCTCCAACAGAATTTTTGAAAGGGTTACCTCACTGCAGAGCATCCATCCTTCTGCTGCCAACCTAAGCTCAGTATAAACACCACCCTGCACCCAAGCAAGGAGAGAAATACCAATGTGCTCACCCCAGCCTGCCCCTGACAGAGGAGCCAGCTCTGCAAGTGAAGCAGGACCAACAAGGATGTGGCAACTAACCATCCCTAGGCCAGAGATAGGGTTATGCCCCTACCTGTTTGTCAATGCTCCTGCCAACCCCTCAGAGGTCACTGTGAGAGGCTGTTCCCTATCTTTAAGCATAAAACAGGTCGTTCAGCCAAACGGAAATGTTTCAGAAGGCTGGGGGACAAATACAGCCTACTCCATCAGCAGCCTGGGGGCTGGTAATTCCTACCACACAACCAGATGGGTAAAAATCTCACTGAAAGGTATAAAGAAAGAAAAAGTCCACCAAAAATGACATGCATGTTATAGCACCTGGGAAATACAGCATGATCACATGCACCAGGACTTGGCAGTGAGCACTTGCACCGTTCAGTTTTTGACTCCAATACTTTACTATTAATTTTTACAATTTCAAAAGACTACAGGGAACTACATAGGAAGCACACAATTGTTTCAACTTCATTGTGTGGATATGATGGCTCCCATTTGCACTGCCACTGTATCCAGATTCCTGTACTCAGAGATTAACTGACCACTTACCCAAGGAGCTGCACCGCTTTTTGCAGCTCTTATACACTCTTCCTTATTTATTATGCTTTTTACTGCATTCTTGGTCCCAAAAGGCACAAAGTTACAGCATGGTGTGACACTCTCTGGCACCAAATACTTTGTTCAGGGCCCTCAGCATGCAAGCAGACGGAAACCATCATTTTTGCAATTTTGTCCTGAAGAAAGATTTTTTCAGAGAACCTCTGAAGACACTTTCATTGGTTAGAAGCACTTTTCCAGCCAACCCCTAGCTGTTTCAGGGCTGTTATCCAAAACAATAAAGGCAAGAAAAATAGTCCTTTTATTTCCTCACAGGCCCACAAAATGTCCGATGCAGATTTCAGCACAGGTGCTTTCTCTCTCTGCTACTGTTAAACGAAGCTTCCTCAAAAGAATCATATTACAGGTTACAAAATGAAAAATTTGTTAAGTGGGAGAATTGAAAACAAGAGGTTAAAGCAGATAGTTTTCTGCAGCTTTAACCAAATGTCCTCAGTGACCATGCTGTAACAGTCAGAAGTTAGAGCACTGCCCCAGCCCAACCATGGCAGCCTTGAAGCCTGGACTGCAAAGTCAACCCTCCAGCTCCAGCATGGCAGGACGACCAACCAAGCATCATCTGACCAGCCAAAACAGCTTCCCAGCCCAGGGGCAGCCGCACGTGATAGCTTCATTCACATCCTGGGGATGCACAGGGACACCGCCAGAGCTGAGAGACCTGCAGTGGCCCTGCAGAGGGGGCTGAGGCAGGTCTCTGCAGGGATGATGCCCCTGAAGGAGCCGAAAGAAAGTAGCTCCAAAGGGAGCACACAGCTGCCTACCAAAAACCCAGTCTCTACCAGCACCGAGAAATTACCCATATGCTTGAAGCACATCACAACGTGGGTAATTTCTATGCAGAGATGGGGCCCAAGAGACTACTATATATTTTTTTTTTTACTTTGTTTTTGATTTTGTTTTTGATTTTGTTTTAAATGTCATATATCTCACTGCCTCCACAGCCCCAAGCACAACTGGGACATGGAAATCTGAAGCAGACAGTCCACTTCCAGTCCTTTATCATTTTTATTAGTTGCAAGAATATGTGCTTGTAAAGACACAGCAAAAGACAGCAGCAGGCAATACACAGCCTTTTCTAACAAATCCTATTGTTCAGTGCATGGAGCAGCCTGTGCCGTACCTTTAACACCTTCCTCTTGCAGCAGATCGGCCCTGACCTGCTACATTTCTGCTAATCCTGTTCCTTGTTCAGAGGGTATACAAAGGGAGAACTCAACTAGATATTTTGCTAAGGTTATCTCTCTCATCTCTAGCCCTTTACAAAACTTGCAAGATAAGCTGCCCAAAAGCCCTATGAAGTAGACAAAATTTTCATTTTAGACTTTGAGGAAACTGAGGCATATGAACAGCCTGTAAGGAAGATGAGTTCAGCTCGGTCAATAAGGCAGCTCAACTCCCAGTCCACGGGTCTCACTGCAGTTCAATCTTTACCTTAATGCAACAGTATGGGATGTGTTGTGGATCACGGCCTCTGCACTAGGCACCCAACAGACAGAGCAGCAGTGATAGCTGACAGGACAACCCCAAAGGGCCTACGAGCCTACTGCAGGAGCTGACAGATAGGGCTGGAGGGGCACATCAGAGCAGCATACCCGACCAAAACAGGAAAGAGAAAGCAAGGTCCTCGGACTCTCATTGAGGTGACATGGAATAGGAACAACCAGCTGGCATTCTATGGGGAGCCAAGAAAGGGCAAGAGATTCCACCTTGCCATGCTCTGCCCTGGGGCTTCCCATGCAGAAGGGAGACAATGCACAGGTGAGCCAGGGTCCCCCGCTGTCCCATGTGCTTCACCCCCAGCACATTTGCCTGTTTGTTTCATTGCCTTTGTGCTCTGCATGTTCTTCTAACAGAAATAATTAAGTCAGTTTTCAGTGCTCCAAAATGGGCAGTCCCAGTTCAGTGCCACTGAAACAAAACATCTTCTCCCCTTGCCTTTTAAGTGACTCAACCTGCCTGCCTTAGGATGAGGTGTCTGGACCAAGTTTCACCATGGCAAACAGCAACCTGAGATGTCTATCAAAGCTTTCCATTTCCAGCAACACTGCTAAATTTTAAGTTTTTAAATCTTAAAACAGTTTTGTATATGCAAAGATCTAACTGAGGAAGCAGCTGCATACTAAAGAATGCTTCAGCTCACTAAAACTTGCATCTGCTTCACCCACTGATTTAATGAAAAGGCTCTAGTAAAATAAATCATGTTCAGGAGCACTGCACTGGCCCTCCCCTCACTTCTACACAGTGTCCCAGGCTGCCCAGACTACCATGTTCCCCACGCCCCGGCTACCTCACTGCAGCTACAGCATCATTTTGATTAACAATTAAGGCCAGTGCTGCCAACTGGATTTTATTAATATTAGTATTGTGAACCATTTATTTTTATTTTATTTTTAATGCACCACAAGGGCCACTGGGACAAATTAAATATAAAATTGTTTTCTGCCATTTAGGTAAACAGCAGTCATTGCCACATTTTTAAAAGATAAACTCTGTAAATAAACTATTAAACTGTCAAGCTGTCACTGAATCTTCCTCCTGCAGTAATACCCTTAGAGAAAAAGTTACCAAGTCATCCTTTCCCAGACAGCTGGCACAGGCCCCATGTGCCATAAGAGAGATGCCACAGAGATCCAAAAAAATCAGGGCTGCAAGGGTCTGCCCACAGCAGGAATGGCTGTCACAAAACCTCAAGCATTAAGGGCTGTGTCCCCCACCCTGATACAAACTGGGAAGAGCAGAGGCCATACAGGTGCTGGGAAGAGCCAGGCAGGTGCTGGATTTTGGCAGTGGAATGGGCCAGGCCGAACAGCACAGACAAACCCAGCAGGGGCATCTTCACCTGCAGAAGCATGGGCACTGCAACCTGCAGCTTCTTTTCCATCTCATTTCCAACACCCCAGATATTTGCAGAGCCACAGGGAGCGGATCTGCTTTGCAGGCTGGTAGGATGGAGAGATGAAATTTCCTCCACTTTTCCTTTAACTTGAAAGGAAGACGTTTTAAGAAAACAAGAGCATTTCATGAGCTGTTGAAGGTGGCAGCTTCACTGGTTTGCTCACCGTACCTTCCTGGCCTCGAGCTCCTGCTGCTGCAGCTGTGGTGGTCTGGCTTATAGGCAGCATCACAGCCCTGGGGAGACCACAGAGCCTTCCGTGCTCTGCCCACACGTATGCAAACTCAAAAACAGACACTCAGCATAAGAGCAGAAAGAAACCTACAGAGCCATACACCTGATCCTTGCCCCAAAAGGCGAGGAGACTCAAGAGGGACCAATCTGCTGTGAGTAAAATGGTAAGGAAGCTGCTGAAATGAACTGTGGCACCTCATTAAAAATTAGGCCTTTTCTCTCCATAGTTCAGCAGGTCATGAAATTAAGCCTGACAATATGCCAATACAAGAAAATAGTGCTGTTCCCCCTCTTGTTGTGTTTGTTGGGTTTTTTTATTTCTTTAGGATCCACCTCAGTTTCCAGAGTTACATGCCCAAGGCTACAAGACCTGCCTCCAGGCAGGCACACATGCAGAAGCATCATGGGACACAGGTCCCTGACAAATGGTATTTAGCAAACCATGAAAGTTTCAGCTTATCCCAGTTGTGAGGAAAACAGCAACCTCTAAAAGCTGCGCAGGAAATGCGATGAAGGGATGAGAATAAAGTCATTCATGAATGCAGGGTGAATATCAGCCAGCACCTTCTCAGTGGGATTCAGATACCCAGGAGCCAAAGGCAACACAAAACAAAAGCAGCAGAGCGTGCTGTTAACTAGGTGTTCCAGGGTCTGAGGAGCACACATCAAAGTGGTCTTACTTGGTGGCAAACACAAGCATGGCTAAATGTGCCAGTTCGGCAATTCAGAGAAGCAGGTAAAGCCCAGTCACTGCCTATTTTCTGGCTAAACAAGATGTGGGAATGAAACAATTGACATCTTTCCTCGCCAACTTGTTCTTTGCCTACACACACCACCTGTTCTGAGCAAAGCATCCCAGTGGAGTCTCCTGCTTGCTGTCTCACCACAGGCATGTGACACGCAGTTCAGTGATGTTCGCAGAGCATTCCGAAACCCTTCGCTACAAGGACGCCTTGATCTCATCTCCCCAGTGCTCATTTTACATGGCTGAGCACAGAGGTCGGGAGCAGCCGGGAGGGCTGAGCCCAGGCAATCTGAGCCACCATTACAATACAGGGCCCCTCTGCTGCCAAACCGGCTCCAGTGCGGTCACAGAGCAACTACACAGGTCACAAAAGTTGGCAGGACGAAGACAAGAGACAACATACCGGCTCCAAAGAGCAATTGACAAAGATAAGAGGCATCATACCTGCTCCAAAGAGCAACTTGGCATCAGCCTAACACAATTCAGAGCATTTAAATAACGATACTCTTCTGTCTGCAACTTCCAGGCATGTTCCTGCTTCCCTGCCACCCCAGAGAAGTCAGCAAGCTGCAGAACCCTGTGGGCAGCTTCACATCCTGCTTTTGACTAGGGAATAGGAGCAAATACTCCCACCCTCAGCTCACAGTCAGCCAACAAAAAAATTTCTTTTTCAAAGCTGCCTACCAACCATCCCTCTCACTAACAAGCTTTGCCCACACAGCAGCAATGGCCTCACTCTCTTCACTGGGACACAAGTGCACTGGGTGAGCTTCCCATGCTGCAATCTTTAGACAGTGAAGAACAGAGCCCTGGGCTCTGCTCATCAGTGCCATACTAAAGCAGATAAGCAGCACATGGTGAACAATTAACCACCTGTACGTAGTGCAGGAACGATGCCAAAGCCCGTCCAAAGACACATTGCACAGCTTCTGGCCTTTGGAAATTTCCTGGAGACAGGAGACAACCTTTTGCCTAGGAGGGACAGAAGAGAGTCCAGGGAAGACGTTCATCTTCCAAAAACACACAAACCAACTGTCAGAGGTCTCAGGGCTCCTTGTAAACGATATGAATCTATGCTGTGCTCCAGAGAAAAAATGCACTTCTAGGACTGCGGTACTCACTTGCGTTTCTACCCTCTGTGGTAAGTGGAAGGGGAAGCACGCAGGGGCTCGTCGCGTCACCAAGTGAGCCCTGCCATTTACCAATTTCTGAATTTTCATTTCAAGCATCTGTAGAGCCTGTTTGTGAAGAGCCTATTGCAGAGAGGCCACACATCAAGATTTCTATATATAAAGCAAATATCTGTAGGATCACTATTAATGCATGCGCTGTTTCTGGGACACTGATCTCTCACAGCTCCATGCTCCAGCTTAAATATTCAAAGATTTCCCTGGCTGACTCCAGGAATCAGACATCCAGACTTTAAGTTCAAAGTTGTGCTAATAAACATGAGGTCAACAAATAAAAAACAGTTTCAAGCTAAGACTCGCAATTGACTGTAGTGTTTACCTGAGGTGATTTTTTATTCTTCACATTAAGAGAGAATATAAAAGAAAAACACAAGCCCAGAAAGCACTTCAGTTTTTAAACCCACGCAAATACACCTTCACTTGTCCAGGATTTGAAATGTCATAGCATACATGCAAGAGCAGAACTCTTGGACTCACTAATCCAAAAGAAAGATTTTTTCTCTTTTTCCCAGACAGAAAAGCAGCCAATTTTACAAAACTGAAAAAATATTTTCCCAGAGACCCATAAGTCACATGAGTCACCTTTACTTGCAGATGAGCCCAAACCTGAACTCCAACACCATCACTAGTGCAGAGCAGAGGAAACCAGAAGCTGGATCAAAATGGACAGCTTGTCTCAGTGTCTCTGCAGAAAGCCAAGGGATAGAGAAGCAGGCAGAGCACAGGCACGCCTCCCCTTATACATGACCGCCACTATACATTAAGTCAAATAATCTAACTTCGAGGGGAATGAACTCAGGGTTGAGGGCTCTGTGCTGCCAAAGGACAGCTGCTTCTCTAGATTCGTTATTTCTCCAGTGGGGCAACAGAACTGGCACATTTCCCATGCTGGCTGGGAGAGGGTGGCGGGCTGTGCCAGGGGACGAAGCCAGCCGCATGCTGAGGACTGTCTGCACAGCTACTGCCCCAGCCTGACCAGTCCTCAGGCTCACACACGCAGCTCAGACCAAGAGACCCCCTGCTCAGACCCTGCTAGATGCCACACCCTGGGGGACAGCGATTTCCCCAGACCTTCACCAACCTTCCTGCCCCGTGCCCACCCGCAGTTGCTTCCCTGCTTCTGCCTCAGCAGCGCAGGCAGAGGCCAGTGCTGGGACAGCTCATTGTGCACATCACTGCTAAGCCTGTTAGGCTCTCCACAGCCATAGCACTGCATACTTACAGGAGTACACATACTGCATTTTACCACCTTGCCTCTCACGTCCACCCATCAAACCCCTGGGAAACCTGCATGCATGAGGGAAAGCCCAAACACCACAAACCCTTCCTGCTTCCCTCCTCTATGCATATAGATCGTGGCAGGTCAGGATGTGATATTTCCACCATGCCCCACTGCCAGGCACATCAGGAGAGGGTCCTCCTTCATCTCAGCTGCTACTGAGAGCCCTACTGGGAGGGCTGGCACATCCTGGGACCCCAGTTACAGAGGGAGGGGAGATGCAAAGGATGATTATTTTTCCTTGCTAAGGGATTTCAGGCATGGAGCAGAGCTGGGATGATTTATACGGTTTAGAGAGCAGGACCAGATTTGGAGTGGCTGTTGCGCGGCACTGTATCTTGTAAAGAGAGGCTTTGTGGTTAGCCGTGAGCACATACTGCCTCCCCCCAAACAGCAGCAATATAACAACATGCAGCACTGCCACAGCATCCTCCTCACGAGGATTTTAAGGTGCTTGGCAGACGATATGGATTCGTGTAACCTCACAAGCCCTCTGAGAGGGAATAAAGTAAATGCTATAAAAAACCAGAAGGGATAAGCTGGGGAACAGAGAAATAAAACTGCTAGAAAAGCATGTTCAAGCTCACACAAGAAATCAGAGCTCAGGGGCAGCTTCCTCTGCCACTAAGGTGGAATCAAAAAAGCAGGAGTGCTCCAAATCCTCTGTTTGTTCAACTCAGCCCTGGCCAGCCTGAGAGCGTTTCCCAGTGCACCCGAAGGGCTACAGCAATAACAGCACTCGCACAGAGCTCCTCACTATACTCATTTCCACAGTCCTGCTCCATAGAGGGTCTCACAGCAGAGCATCCTGAACTGCCAGCAGCCCCCAGCCCTAGCGAGCAGCAAATAACCTAAGTGCTCTGCCCAAGGGCCTCAGCTTTGACTTTCGAGTTTCAGCAGCTGCAAGCAATAGCCAAGAGGCTCAGCTGAAGAGTTTCCATCCTGCTCCCTGAGGGCTGGGACTGCTCTGACAGCATTTTCTAAACATTCACAAGGCTTCCCCAACACCCATACGTACACCTCCCATGCTCACTTTGCAGGTGAAGAAAAGCAAGACACAGGCCAAAAAAGTCCCCGTGCCAGCCAAGGAGGGAAGCGGGCAGCCCTGGTGCCTGGCCCCTGCTCCGACTCTGACCAGGCTGCTGCTTTTGTTCGTTTCCATGTGTGCGTAACCAGCTGACAAATGGATTTGCAGCCAAAGAGTGACACACAGTGCAGTTCCCGAACTGCTTCAGCTGGATCACTCCTGGGAATGGTATTGCTGGGCCACTTCTTGCTCCAGGGGCTGATTTATTTTTTATGAAGCGATTGCCTAGAGTTGGGAGAGCTTTATTGATGCTATTATACAGGCTGAAGGGAGGACAAATCACTCCCACGGACAGAGCAGAAAGGTCCTCATCATCCTTAAGTCAGGAGCTCAATTTTATCCCCCTACTGAGCCCACAGATACCCAGGGAGGGCAGAGTGTGGGGCTTTCAACAAAACTGAAGTAGCACATCAGGGCACTGCTACCACCCCTCGGGTAGGGAAGGAGCCCTGGGGTCTCCCGCCATCTCCCTGCCCAAACCCTAGCCTGAGCCCGACTCAGACTGCTGTCTCTGGCTTAAAAGAGACAAAACTCCCGGGTGGATGGGTGCCCGGGTCCCCCATCTGGCAGCCAAGCGGAGGGAGCCGAGGCAGAGGTCGGTACCAGCTGTACAGTCCCCCACTGCAAGTGCCACTCGCGTCCCCCCGGCCCGATGCTCGGAGCCCGGCTGGCCGGAGGAAGGGCTTGTGAGAGGTCATGGCTCTCAGCTGGTCCTGACGGGAAAGCACCGTGATCACATACATGCGTGTGTGCGTACATATCCGTATGTGTGCGCCTCCTGAACGCGAACCAAAAACCTTCCAGCTGTTTCACCCGCCTTTTTCCCCGGACAAGGGCAGCCGCTCTCAGCCGGAGGAGCAGAGCCCGGGCTGAGAGCGGCGGAGACAACTCGCAAACACTTTACCCACGACATTACTCTATTCCCCCGAGAGTGCCCACCCTGCTCCCCGATTGTAGCGGCTGCCATGGTGACAAGCACGAATGCTAAAATAAACAGAAAGCAACCCGAAGGCAAAGCGCAGCCCTCCGCCGGCGCACCCCGCGGCGGCTCCCTCCCCGAGCATCCTCCCCGCAGCGGCAGGACGGGATGCTGGCGGCCGCCGCTCACTCACGATGAGGGGGATGGTCCTCTCCTCCCGGCGCAGCTCCAGCCTGCCGGCCGNCCGAGCGGGGCTTGTTGTCCTGCCATAAGTAGTAGAAAGTGCCCAAGATCCAGGCGACGGTCAGGATGGCGATGGCATTGGCCCGGAGCCTCCTCATGCCGAGCGCCCCGGGGCAGCCTGGGAGCGCTGCCTCGACGGGCAGGGGCGGCTGTGGGAGGAAGGAGAGGAGAGGAG
>VZTF01007561.1:633814-663016 GCA_013397755.1 Cnemophilus loriae | reverse complement strand
GGCGGGGGTGCGGCGGCAGGGCCCCCGTGCCGGGGAGCGGGTGGCACGGGCTCAGCCCCAGGAGACGGCTGCTGGACGCGGGCAGCACAGCAGCCCGACCTCCTGCACCGCTGCCCCGGTGGGACTCGTGCGTGTACTGCCATAGTCGTGCCCGTAGGGCAGGCGGCAAGCGAATACACCGTGGCAGCCCGTGGCACACGGGATCTAGGAACCCCCTCCATGGAGATGAGCCCATCTCCCACTGAGGCTGTGGTGGGTGACGGGAGCAAGGCTCTCGGGCTGGCAATGGAGCTGCGGAGCACCAGGTCCCATCGCTGCCACACGCAACAGTCACACATTGGCACAAGGGCTGGGCGCCTGGGCCAGCGCCACAGCCTCGAGGCCTTCAAGCCCTGCGGGAGGACAAGCGTGGCAGTGGAGATGCAACGATGATACAATTCCACATCACAGGGCACTGCTAAAGCTGTAGTGGTAAAAAGCTCACTGAATCCAGCCCTGCGGGCAGCTTAAACAACAGAGCATGCAGCTTGTGAAACCGAGTGACATTTAGGCACAGTGCAGCTGCTGTGCAACTATGGCTTAAAGGTTTGCAAGAGCAGGAGGAGGTACCGAGAAAACTTACCAGGGAAAACAAATGTTTGGAAAACAAAGGTGCTTCCAAGGCCCCTGATGAGGGGATTAGAGTATTATGTCATCAGGGCTTCTAAATAACTTTGCTCTACTTTCCTCCTGACCAAATTCCTCTAAGTGTAATTGCAACCTGCCCGGTTAAATTGCCCTTTGAGTTTTACCTGCACACTGCTTGTTTCCTGAAGTACAGCTCAGTACAAAACTCATTCGTCAGACTTGTTCAGTGGGCACTAAGGGCAGAATGCTGTTTCTAGGACCACCACCTCCCAGGGCTGCAGCATGGCTCCACATCAGCCTCCCTGCAAAGCACACTGCACGCCTGATGTAGAAAATGTTAGAAGGCGTCTCACATCCTCCTAGGTACTTTTCCCAATGACCTGTCAATCACACACAGCTTCCCAGGCTGACTAGTCGTAGTCAGTGGCAAGGGGAAGTTTGAGACATTTAAGGCAAAACCGAAGTCTTCTAATGGATCAACAAAAACCTAAATCTAAGCTGCCCTCTCCACATCCTGTGGAAGCTGGGCTCTCACTATTTTCAATCTCTTTCACAGTCTTACCAGAAAAAGAGCATCTGCTCTCTTGTGGGGGTTTGGATCTAGCAGCTGCCTGGGCTGCAGAGGGACATGAAGAGAGGCAGAGGAGCTGTACCAAGGATTCAGAAAAAGAGGAAGACAGGGACTAAGATGTGTTCATGTCCATGTGACAGCAAAGCCAGGCAGAGTGTTGTCTCTTTCACCACAGTGCAGATCATACCAGACTATGCTTGATTCCTTCGTAGTCTTTTCTCACCTTTTGGTGGGATTCTCTACAGAAAAGCAAATCACCAACAGCAATGGAGACTTGTGTGAAACAGGAGAAAATCCTCTACCCCAACACTTAAACTAAACAGTCTGCCTTCTCCTGCTTTTCCAAGCATGTTGCTTCCCCTTTCCACTGCAGCCATTTGTTTGCTTCCTGTGTTGCCCCCCAGCCCACTAGCATACCCTATAAACTGCCATGCAATCACCATTGCCTCTCAAGGGATGGCCTGTAGGGAAGTGTCAGAAATTAGCAGAGTGCTCTGTAGGCAAGCTTCAGCAGAGCCCCAGACAGAAGCCAGGTCAAGACGTCTTCCTCCTAGGGGGCAGTTGTTTTTACTCCCCTCTCCCACCAAGAATCAGCACTAGAAAGCAGGGTCTGTTCCTGCAGAAACACATTCAGAGTGCTGGGTAGGGAAGCTCTGCTCTAGCCCACAGTCACAGTGAAGGGCACAGCAAAAGCTGTGTTACCCACCCTCAGAGCTGGTGGCAGAGCAGCTCACCATGCCAGCAGGTCCAGTTCAGCACAGACAAACCAGATTTGCAGAGGTCCTTTATTTATGTTGCCTAAGCTTTGGAACCTATTTGAGCTGAAGAGTGTTAGGAGGTGCTGGTTGGGGCACTAGAGCTCGCTGACCTGAAGGAGACAGGACGTTCAGCACAGCTCCAGCAGAAAAGGCATTTACTTACACAGCACAAGGCTTCCACATGCTTTGAAAATGTCTCTGCAGCGATGTTTCATCTCCAGGGCCCAAATACCTCACTGCTGGATTACTAGCTTGCAGGTCCGAGCTATTAGTACTAAAGGTTCCATTTTCTGCAGCCAGAACTTGCAATGATTTAATCTCTAACTCCTGAGCTTCGCTCCAGAATCTCATCTTTCTTTTAAAAGACAACACACTTCTAACCTTATGTTCTACAGGGATCTCTGACAATACAAATTGTTCCGTTTGGATATAGCTATACTGTAAGCTGCAATGCTGCATGCAGATATTAGAACCAGCCCATCACAGAAAAGAATACCAGAAGCAGTCTGGCATGGAGATCTCTACACCACACAACTGGCAATGTAGACATACAATGAATATTAACAGTGATAATAAATACTTCAGTGCTGATCTTTGCAAAAGCATCAACTACTTCAATAAATGCCTTTTAAAAAGTGACCTGAGAAACACAATATAATAAATCTAACAAATCAAGATTATACAAACCCCACAGCAGAATTATGGGATCTTATCACCACATTTGTTCTTTTTCAGTTCCATCATAGAGATGTTAAGTCTTTTCTTATTTTGCAACAAACTTTGTACAGTGGAATAAGGGACCTCATGACAACCCAGGCAGCTGTTTTTTTAGCATAAGCATAAACTAAGTATTTGGTGAATAATAAAGATACAGAACAAGAGGAGGAATATAACCAGCTACAAGAAGAATTTTGTGTGGGGTTTGAGAACCTTGGTGTTTTTTATAAACACCAAGGCCCTAACCAGCATCACCTTCAAAGAAAAGATCTCTCCTAAGGCCATGAATATTAAAAGGTTCTCTTGAGAAGCCAGTTTTGGTTTTGGCTGACAGCTTAGGTCACATCATCTAGGAGAAAAGATGGTGTTTCAAATCGCCCAGATAAAATTGAGATTATCATTATTGCAGGGGAAAAGACAAGCATCATCCAGATTTGTCTTCAGAAAAATGAAGTCTGGCTGCTTTGTAGTTATGGAGAGACACAGTGCATGTTTTTGCAGTCATCTGACTTAAAATGTGGCTGAGCTTTCAACTACGAAACATCCGGAGAACACCAAAAGGTTTTTCTTAGCACTACTCTGATCTGAGAAATCAGGTCTGCTATATTTGTGGCCTCCAGGCAAGGAAGTGCCATCTGAAACATGAACGTAAGGTCTGTCTGGACTCTGGAAACTGTTTGAGTAAATTCATCCAGAGTTTAGCTAAGAACATTTGAAGAAATTTAGCATTAGCGTTCAGGGGCTGAAGCAGGTCACGCTCCAGAGAGAAATGAGAATAGCATGTTATGATGATGAGATGGGATGAGAAGACTTGCTCAGAGAGAGGCAGCTCTGCTTGCCCACAGCCAGCCAGGAGCTGAGCTCCACCTTGCATCTAGGGAAGAGCACTCCCAGTTCAGGGACTTTTCAGGGTTTTTTCACAAAAGATCACTCTTCGGAGAGCTCCTCCTGCATGGGCAGAGCGGGGTGCAAAGGAGGTGAGACATCTTAGGATGGTTTTCTTGAACTTGCTGCCACCAAGTGACTCCTTCCCCTGGCCCGCCCCTAGGCTGGACACTCACCCTCCCTGGTGAAGCTCCTGATCTTTTCCCAAGCAGGGGCAGTGGTCTGCTTCCAGGTCAGGAAGAGGTTGGTAGGAGTGGATGAAAGCAATTTACCCATTGAAGGGAGAGGACTCACAGCTCATCCCTGATTTCAGTTTAGGAAAAAGAGGGAGAAGGGAAAATGTTTGTTTCAATGGGCAGAAAGAGCTGAAGTTCTTTCCCCATAATGGATGAGAGGCACTTCTGACAGTCTGACTAAGACATCTCACCATGTTCTTCATCCACATCCAGATTTTACCCCTATAAACCTCTGAGACATGTTCACCCATACTGTAATGCCAAGATGACAGTGTGTGCCATCATCCTCCACCACATCACTGTTGAAAAAAAGAAAAATGTTATCTGCATTACTCATCTACATTGGCCAAATTTCTACACTGCCTGAAGTACTCTCCTTGTCTGAAAAAGCTTTCTTATAGTGGTCAGAGGGCATGGGTATGTGTGTGGGCTTCTGAAAAGCCATATTGCTGAGCCTCAGGCCATATATCACCCTCCACATCCCTGGCCTCAGACACCACTGGGAAACCACAAGGTGCACCAAAAGTCCAACAGCTTGTCTTGATCATGCCCTGCCTAGAGCTAGACACTGTTCAAGTAGTCTCCAGCCCTTTACTGCCACAGGCACTATAAAAAGGCCAGTCAATAAATTACTCCCCTAGGAGTGGTTTAATTTATCCTGATGCCCAGTCAGAATAGGTACAGATGGTGGATGCAAATTAGTTCTGCATTTAACAGAAGATAAGGTGTCTAGGGTGTCATATATGCTGACCAGGACAGAAATGTCTTCTGGGCCCTTGTTTCTGGCCAGCGTGCAAACAAGTAAGGTGGTGGAGGGCAGCGACTCAGAGCCAAGTTAAGGCAAATAGCATAGAGTTAACTGGGAACCAGGATTTCAGTTGCTCTAAATTGTACAATTAAACATTGTCTTAAGTGCTGTTAAGGTCACTGTAATCTTAACATTACTTTCATGAGTATGTTTCTTAAGGAAAATGAGAGCATAGAGAAGAATTCACAATAAGCTGTAATTAACAGTTCCCTGTTGCACTTGTGCTCTTGAAGTATGAAGAGAAAAACATCTGCTAGAAGGCTAACAGTGGCAAGATGAATCTGCTTTGACAGTGTGTAAGAGCCAGGAAAGCCTTCAGAGTGCTTGGCTGGGATTCAGGATGGGAGATGGTGCTGTTAATCCCCTCTAAGCCAGGTAACCCACCTGTCTGTCACCACAAGACAAGGTGGGCCTTAGTGAGGAGTGGAGTTATGGTAGAATCAGGCAGGAGTGATCAACAACCCAGAAAAATGCTCTAAGTTCATATAACCTTTAAAAAGTGTAGAAACAGAGTAAATATTTAAGTAGTAATAATTACATATTAATTCAACTTATTAACAAGAAGATCCACATATAATCAACCTGATTCAATTTATAAGCCTGATATAAATTTTTGCTCTCCCTCCTACCTACTCTTCTTATCTCCTTTTCTCACCCCAACTCATTTGCTTCACTTCCTTGCTGCATCTTTTCTAGGACACAGATTTATTTCCCACCTTCCTGGTAAAGCACGTAGCACTTTTTCTAGTGCTCAGAATTAATTAACAATAAAACCTTTTTATTACAATCTGATGACAATTTGCTCTCCTTTACTGGCATCCCATCACAGCACTGACTGTGACCTGAACTGCAATTTAATCCTCATAGAAATTCAAAGCTTTTACAGCTCAGTGTAGCTAGCAGGTTAGTTCTCCTAACAGTCCTCTTGGCTGCAAAGGAGAAGCAGTTTGAAATGCTCATCTGGCAAAATGATGAAATTCCTGTCTTCCACTGCAGAGGAATTTCATGCAAAAACACAACAATCTGGGAAATAACCTGTGAAAAACATCCAACCCAGTTTCTCACACATCCCATAAAAGGAGCTTGCACCCTGCACAGCAGACTGGGTTTGAATAGAGTGCAATGAAAAATGTTCAACTTTCCTAAAAATTACAGCAATATATTTATTTTTGAAGCTCTATCACTGAAAATAGCTTGGATAATTAATGGAAAACTTTCCAAAACATTCCAGCCCTGACACTAAGCATGAGAAACTCCAGGCTGATGGAAGCCAGAAATAGGAGCCACAGATCAGTCAACTCCAGAGGCACTGCAGTGCTGTTGCAGTGAGCCTGATGCTGTAATCTTCCTGCTGGGATCCAGGTCCATCTCCAGGTGGCAACTGGAATGTGTAAAAAAGCCAGGGAAGAGGTTAGAGTTGAGAGGACATCAGGCATCCCTGTAATGTCAGGAGCACAGTCCAGGCAGATCAACGTCATATTAAATATTTATAAGTTTCTACTATTTCTATCTGTGTTTTGTTGGAACATCTTTACTTCCAGGGAGGTGCGTGAAGCAGACATCAAGGATGGCAAGAATATTTATTGAAATGACAGCCTTGGTGGAATTGCAACCAGTAAGAACTGCTGGCCTGCAGCAGGCCAGCAAGCAGCTGTGTCAGTCTGGGAGGCACCAGGGGCTTCACGGGGCAACACACAGACAACTCTCTCAGTGTGACACCACTTCTGGTTGAAGAACAAGGTACACAGTCTGAGTCTGGCAGCAACCCTCTCTATAAACAGCAATCCAGGTATTGCTAAGCTTCCACAAACATGCTGTTAAATTCTTTTGAAGCTCTTGCAGAAATGGAGCTGCTGTCCTTTTCATGACTTTAGAAAATACTTCTTTAAATACTCACATTTTAGGACAAATATTTCTATCGCCCCCAAAGGTAAATGCTTTAGATGTGCTGAACAAAATGGCCTCCACCACTTTTGCACAGAAGGGGGGGGATGAGAATTATGAAGTAAAAAATTTCACTATTTAAAAAATTACCCCTAATTTTTCCTCATAATTATCTTCAGTACCTGAATGCATGGTTTGGCAATGAAGAGCTGTCACTGTGGAGGACAGCAGCCAGAAAAAGGAGTGAGAAATGGGAGAAAATGCTTAAGCCACTGTGAATGGAAGTGGTACTCTTCGATTTGAACACTTGCCTGTCTGTAGAGATGCTCAGCACATCACTGCAGCATTTTAAGATGCAGAGATACATCATGACATGCATATACAGGCATGCACATGTGTTTCACACCCTTAGATTAGTTTCAAGTCTAACTCAAGTTTGCAGCAGATACCACTTTCTCTGGTGCTGGGTGAAGATGAGGAAAATATCTCCCACAGGAGCTAAGAACCACTGAGAGCCTAACCATTTCTGTCTCAAGGTCACAGCAAGATCCAAGAAATGTGCCATATCTAGCAAATAAATAACTAATCCCAAACGTGTCCACTGCAGCATGCCTTTCCCCACAGATACAGGATGGAAAAGGCTCTGTGCAACAATTAAAACCATATTGCTTAATGGCATACTGAAGAACACTTACAGGTTATTTTACTGCAGTAAAATCTATACAGACAAAAATAACCGTGTCAATAGGTCCAAGTTTTAAAGCCCCATGTACAGCACATGCAATCTCAGCCTGCCAACAGTTATGCTACCATGCATAAGTGTCATACTGGTCTTTCCTGCTTCATTGCCTGGCTTTTTTTCTGCTCCAAGCAGCCGGCTCAGCCAGGCAGGCTTTGTCCAAACTCCAGCACAGAGCAAGCTTGGACTGCACCATCGCAGCACTTCATGGGCTCTTATGTGCCGTGTTCCTGCCTCAGCTGGGCAGCATCAGCCCCTGTACCTGTGTCTCCAGAGATGGGAGGCAGCTCTTCCCTGGTTGGCACCCCCAGGGGCAGCTGAGTGCAGCAGACACAGAGGGAAGGAGGCACCAGGTTCTTTTTATCATCAGGTGCAAGGAGGAGCTCAACAGGAGGACAGATGTGTCTCACAGGGCCGTCTGGCCTCCAACAAACTCTGAAGGATGAGTTTGCTTTGACACATTTCCAGTCCTCAGGAACTTCTGCAACCTCCCTAAACAGGGAGAAACAAATGCTCCACTTCTTTCCATCTCACTCCTCCTGCCTTATCCTCCTTCATGTTCTTCATAGCACGTGGATAAAAAAAAAGCTTAGAATAATCCAAGTGAGAGTGTGATCAACAGTGAAGGAAGAGATGTGTTTTCTGCTTGCTAGCAGAAAACTAGCCTTACATAGAAAACTTAAATATCAGAGGTTGAAGGCACTCTGGGATGCAAGGAAGTGGGAAATTGAAGGTCTGAACCAGTAAAGCTGAGAATGCCAAAGGGGAATCACGATGAAAAATATCCATTGGATCCGGAAATTAAAGTCCAGCCTCACAGAGTCTCAGAGGGAGGTGCAACAAGAAACTGCTCATCAGAGGAGTGATGTTGGAGAAAGCTAGGAATTCCTCAGTCAAGTGTCCCATGCGTTGCAAGGAAAATCCAGGAGGCTGTTCCTCTGCCAGGCACACTCAGTACTGCATTGGCTGCTTCAGAACAAGTCTGCTGTAAAGAGGAAGGAGTCCAATTACAAAAGCAAATAAACATTAATAATATGGTAAGGAAGAAGAGGGAGAACAGAAAGTGGATTGCTCTTACTGCAGATAAAACAGAACAAAGTGCCTTACAAAAACTTGATGAATCTGGGGTCCCACAGGAGAAGAAAAATAATGACAGACCATCTGCTATCTTGGGTGTAACTAGCACCATATTCATCTAAATCTGAAGTTGTTTTAAATCATCTGCAACAGAAATTATTTGTGATGACATCAGACTATTAGATCATTGTCCATTCATCATGAGCTGGGGCTCACCCAAATTTCCATCCATAGTTAGACCACCAGCCACTACAGTGTAAATAACAAAATCTGTCATTCATTTTTGGCTCAGATGCAGTTCTTTCACTAATAAAACATTGAAATCAGTGACCTGGCACTCTCTTGCATGGACTGAACCGAGGCAGACTGTGCACATTCATTTTTTTGCCCCCAGACTGAGCATAGTCAATAAATGAGCTGTAGCCAGTGCATTAAGATTTAGAAGGGTTTGATGGTACTCTTAATTTTATACCTCTGCTGAATTTGTAATTTCTTGACCTCAGCCCACGCATCATGCTTTGGATGTGGATTTATTGAAGTCAAGATTTCACAGCTTTGAACAAGACTCAGAATATAGTTTATGGATGCAAGAGAGGTCAGAAATAAAGAACTGGGACACAAGAGACACACCTTAAGGAAAGAACTTTCTTCCCATCTCTGAAGACTCATCAGCTGTGGCTCTGAAAATCCTGTTCAGCAGCTTGGTCTCCTCAAAATGCCCCAGTCTCACTCTATTTCTGTTCCCCCAACCCCCAACTATTTTGCTGCATTTGGGAATATTTTTTTCCAGCCCTGTTACACTGTTTCCAGCTGTGCTGCACTTGAGGTGCAATGCCCTACCACCACCCCACCTGCTGAAGCATGACCTCAGCTACTGAGGCAGCACCTCAAGGACTTGAGGTTTTAGAAATGACAAGAACAGGCTTCCCCAAGGGAGCTATCTGAAGGAGGAGTGATACATTTCCTACATTCATTGTGTGTGTTTTGGGTCTCGTTGATATGAAATTAACAGGGAACAGGAGCAGCAGGTGAAGTCAAGAGGTTCGTTGCCTGGTACTGCCTCTTACTCCTCCACTCCTGCTGGCTCCCAGTGATGTGACAACCTTCCACCTCAGTTTGGTGACACTCCAGTGCCCAAATCCCTAGTAGGCTCCTTTATAACAGGTTGCTGTATCTCAGCAGGAATCCAGGCTGCCAGCAGTGCATAAATGCACATAGCCCAGAGCCTGAGGTGGAGACACACAGGTTTAATGCCTTTTATTCTCTTTTGTCAGAAAAATATCATTTACTTACTACTACTATTCACTGTTGAGAGAGAGAGGAGCTTGCTGATACAAAAGTAATACTGCTTTAATATACTGATAGCATTAAACCAGTGCAGCTTCCTCAGGATGGCCACAGCTGCTGGAGTCAAAGTTTTTATAGCACTGCATTGCCAGGGGAATGAGCTATAAACACATAACAGGCCTTTGCACCCCCCTTGACAGCATCAGGTCACATTTCAGTTAGATAAACAAAAAGACCATCCAAAAGTCCACCTCCAATCAAAATAACAATGCTATGCAAGCAAGGTCTAAATTTCTGCCTATCGTGACAGAGACAGATGCATCCAGAGGGTCCTCTCCAGCTGGTCTGTACTAGCTTAGAAAATAGGTCCCTTGATGCATCTCAGTGGGCATTAACAGGCCACAGGCAGTGAAGACCACTGACATTGAAGTACTTCACTGCTGAAGACAGCCACGGTGTTCCTCAAGCCTGAACAAATGATACCTGCTCATCCGTCTCCTTGCCACTGTCCATCTCCCCAGGTGGCTCATCATCCAGCTACCTTGCAAGTGTCTTGTTCACACAGTGCAGCTGTTGACAGGCAGGCAGTTTCAGCCGGGGCAATAAGGACCACAAAAGCAGCTCTAATGCCTTCTTTGTCTCCTTCATGTCAAATCTGCTGAGCAGTGAGGTTAGCATGCATGCATAGAATGAGTTTCTACTCCTCTGCCACACATTGAAATTGGGAATTCTGGTTACGTGTTTCTGACAACGTTCCCCAACATCTTTTTATGTCACTATAACCACAATCCACTGACAAACACAGGAAGGAAGGTGGAGAAGCCCCTTTCTTCCTTATCAAATCAGCACACCTAGAGCATTGAATCTTTGGGGTTAAAACATGCAAAATAGCTTGTTACCACCAAATCTGTCTGAACACCAGCATTTCATTCCACAGACTCTCTCACTACTTTTACCGTTACTCTCTGCATCCCCCATCCTTAAAAGAAACAAAGAGTCAGCTAGAGCATAGAATACTTCAAAGTTCACTCCGTGTGAAGACTTTGAAGTTCTTCCTTGTAAAATGCTCTGTTAACTAACCAACAGTTTCTTTGTGCAGGAGCTTTTCTGAAGAAGTATTGTATCATCAGGGACTTTCTCTCCCCTCATCAAACCCTAAATGCAGTTTGGGAATTCATGTTGGCAGACACATGTGCAGTCATATTAGCTGACATTTTTCAGACACGCAACTCATTGAGAGTCTACTCACTGTTGGGTATTTAGAAAGGGGAAGGTGAAATTAAATCCTGCTGACCCTACAGCTCAGCCCCAGCAAAGCAGGCACTGCCACATGTCTTGGTGATAGGAGGCTTGTTAAAAAAATTCTGCCTCGCTCTCCTCAAACTACTACAGGAAATATCAGTCAGTTTTCACCCTGAAAACATGAAGTGTGAAAAACAAACTATCTGGGGAGAACCAAGCTCACACTACTGACTACTAAGGTCAGTGAAACTGTCTTGAACTGACTAGACTTTGGCTTCAGTCCAGCACAGCAATTCCTACATCTCTATCCTTGCCCTCATGGAGCGTATTGGGTATTTTTTTTTGTAGTGTGCCTAACACACAGCACCCCATGGCTTTTGGAATTCCCTTCAAGTTGATTGTATTTTTCAGGCTTCCCCTTTCATCTTTGTTCAGGTTGCAAGTGAGAAAATCATGCTGGTTTTAATGGCATGTATTTCCCATCTTGATTCCAGTGCAATTTGTTTCTTTGTACAGCAGTTCCATTTAAATTCATGGGGTCGGGGTGGTGGTGAAATCTCCCCAGCAAACTCTCAGGAATTTTATAGAAAAATAAGGCAGGTGAGATTACTGACTCCATTGTCTCCTCTAAGTGAAGTTCTGAGATTTAAAAAAAAAATGAGCATGTACTTGGGAAGAGAAAGTTTGTTTAGGTCTGGAGGTCTGTTTTTGTAATTTTTCTCAAGGAAGCAGGAATTTTTGGGGAGCTACTAAGTTGCATTAAAAAAAGAAAAATCTCATTTGGCTTCTGTGTCCTGTTTTGAACCATTTGACTGGAAGTGCCAAGTGTGGTGTTAACACATAGTGTGAGGAGCGAAGGGGAGGGAACACGTGCCAAGGTCACCTCCTCAGCAGCAGCAATGGCAAGCTTCACAGCGGTGATATAAAACCACCCTCTGATACAAGATACCACTCACAGCTACTTTTTAAGAGCTATAAAAATCCAGAGCAGGCACATATTAATTAAAGTAGTTCAGAGAGAAGCTCTGCGTGTCTGTCTTGGCAGCGGGTGACTGAAGGGCACATAGCACGTAGGGGAGCAGAATGTCCATGGACAGAGTTAGCTAAAATATTTCAGTTTTTATCACCTCCAGGTTTGTCAGTGGGCAGCACAGATGGTTTGCAGCTGGGGAGCCAGTCAGTGTGCTGCTAAGAAAGCAATGTGACCTGTGTCATGAAGCAGTGCATACTGTAAGGAAGCTTTTCTTCATGACTAGCACAAATCTCCTTTGTTGACATTTAAGTCCATAACCTCCTGTCTTAGCTAGACTAGAAAGCACACCACAAAAATCCCCCTCCTCTTCAGCACAATATGTTTCTTATTTACCTCTTTGTCCCTCCATTCTTTGTTTCCCCTAAACAAGACAAACTCAGTTCTTCTAGACTTTGCTCATAAGCCATATTTCCACACTGATGTCCCCTGCAGAGCACAGGACTCACCTTCCAAAGTCACAGGTTTTCAGCAAAAGAGGCAGTGACGAGGACAAGGACCCCTTCAGGCTTCCCTCTGCTCCTTTCCCTTCAAGGCTAGGGCAAGGCAGGCCAAGAGACAGTCAAGGTTAGTAGCCAAGTGCAAACCCACTACTAGCTATGGCCATTTCTCTTCCTTGTTCCCTACTGCAGCTCACCATGAGAAATAAACTTTTGCTGTGAACTCACTGACTGGACACAGCTGGCAGAGAAACACATCCAGTGAAAGGTTGGTGGCTAGCAGGAAGTCTTTCTGGTTTTAACTGGTGATTATTCCAATTGAGTGAAATACAGATAACCCACCTTTTTTAGCTCTTACATTTATCTACCTGTATTTACCTCACCTGCTGGTTTTTTTGTCCAAAATTGGAGCAGGCCTTACACACTCCAATATTTCACTACACACTGGAAACCTTGAAAGCAGTGGAGCATACCTGGGGGAATGGAGCTAAGGGGAACCTCCACTAGCCCAGAGCCCAGCGACAGTAAGAATCCCAATGCCCATTTGCAGGGCAGGGAAAAAAGGGGTTTTTGGGTATTCTTGAGGCTCTAACATTCACCATCACCTATAGTGCACAGAAGATACACTTGAAGGCAGTTTTCTCCCCCGTAAACACTTTGTCAAGAGACGGGCAGTCTAGTCTGATGTTTTCCAGGGCTCTGTAAGGATTTCTTAAGTTCCAGTTTTACTGCTTGGACCGACTATACTTCTAGTGTGGAGAAAATATCTGTAACATGGAGCTGGTCTTTAAGACATCAGCACAGTGCTTTGAGACATGCAGCTGAACAACATCTAGTCTTGCTACTCATATATCACAGGAGAACCAGAGGGGGACAGAAGATAGTATAAAGCTTTTAAAACATATGGAAAACATTATCTGAATAGCAAAAATATGACATAAAACTATACACACATACTTACAGCTCAGATTTGAACTCTCCATAGCCCTTGCTAGACAAGTAGGGATAATGATTTTTTTATTCATAGTGCATTGAAAGGGAGTCTAACTCATATTTTCACACGCCCCAGCAGTCAGACAGTCTCTCTGCTTTTATTTACGGCTAGAAGTTCTGGACAGAGTCATGGCACAGAAGAAAAAGGAAAAGCAACTGGCAGATCTCAGCTAATGCAAAGTACTGTCTGACATTTTTCAAAGAACAATCAATTGGAAAGGACTTGCTGTTAATCAATGTGAAACAAATACATTTCAGATCCCCACAGAGCATGACACAATGTGAAGCAGCTTCTTAGAGCAGCAGGTTTTTTTTGTGAAGGGAGTTTGGACAGGCAGTTTTTCCTCTTAAACCTGCATTTCTGACAGCTGCCTAGTGCCCCTTCCCCAGGCTTGTCACATTCGTGCCGAGATATATAAATGCCTTCTCCTTTTCTCCTTCTTAACCGCTGCACAATCTTTCACTTTTTTAAACAAAGAAAGGTAGAAGCCGTATTTTCTATCTACAGCCGAAGCTGAAGTTTTTCCTATACAAGGAAATGGCTTCTTGTCATCTGAAGATGACATCTCTATTTTACAGTAAAAGCATCCATCCTCTTTTTTTTTCTGTTCTCTTTACTCCCCCTGTGTCAAAGCTGAACTTATCCAATAGCTTGCAAAGAAAAGTAATAAGAGAAAGATGGTTTTGCTTTGTTACCTGGCGACCAACACTACTGAGACCCCAGGAAGCATCACACTGGCTAATTCAAGACAGAAACAAGTTCTGTTACAGTTAAGTGGCAAGAGAGGATGCAGCACTAACCTTGGCACAGAAAATCCTTGCCAGAGCTGCCTGCTCTTCATGGCAGAATTCGCAGTAATAGAGGAATATGTTTTGAATATGAGAAATTATGTTCCATGCATGTTTATTTGGCTTTTGGTTGTTTTTTTTCCTCTACTAAGCTTAACCACGTTGGCTCACTTGCATTACCCTCTTTACCCTCTTTAAGTGTAAAAGCACTTAACAAAACCCCCGATGCGGGGCTAATACAAGAGGGCTCACTGTGGCTCCTTTAAGAACTCCCAGAGAAAGCTGGATAAATCTTCTTTGCACTTAACTCAAACTGCCTCTGCCTTTCTCCAGAACAATATACCCCTCAGGGTGAGGAAAAGTCCTTATACCAATAACATGGTACAAAGTAGAAGAGAGAGAAAGGACTTTGTAATGGCTGCGACTCCCAAAGAACATCAAAGGGGATGGCAGCCTGTGGGAATGAAGAAGGTCTTATAGGTCTGGACTACTGTGGAGGCTCGAAAGAAGGAGGAGATCAAGGAGCAGTGATGAGATTTGACTTGCTGGTTCAGACTAGAGGTGCCTCTAAATCCATACAGAACACTGCAGACTGGCAGGGGCTCCTGGTTACTCCTTGTTACAGAGGCTTCCTTTGCATGTGAAAAGACCCAGTTCCTCCAAGACATTCAGGCATGGGGCCAAGGCAATGAGGTACTTCTCAAGGCAACCACGCTGCCTTCATGGAAAAGCTACCACCAAAACCATGTTGCAAATAGTGCGGAGTTCAGATACTCCCTAAGGAGCCAGAGCAACAGAAATGCAACAGGCAGAGAGCTTCCCATCCCTGCCATTGCTGAATACCAAACAGAGAAAAAAATGCAAGCCCACAGAGATATGCTGTCTTCAGTCCTGTCACTCACACATGTGACAGCTGGGACCTTTAGAGACTGTCAAAGGAGGAAAACCAAGGCACGCCAAATGCCAAGACTGTCAGCAGCATAATTAACATGTCATATATGGTCTGCTCAAAAGTGCAGCACTTACTGCACCTCCAACAGACAATGCTGCTCAGCTGGTAAATCCTGCACCTTGCAATAATGTCTAAGTTACTGAAAAATCAAGGAAAAACACAAACTGTAGTGTTTGGAAAGAGAGAAATCAGTTTCTAGTCCACGAACGAAGGGCTGCAAGGGCCCTTGCTTCTCCCGCTCCAGAGGCGTGTCTCTGGAAATTTGTACCCAGTCATATTCTTACAGAAGAACATCTGTTTCACATACGCAAAACACATGAAACAAAAAGGATGGAGGCAAGTTCTGCAGGGAATTCATACGCCAAGACAGGTTTGGGGATCTCGGCAGAGTGGGTGTGCTCCCTACTAACCTGCAAAGACAAGTCTGAGGCAGGTGGCACCAAGCATCAGGTAAAAGGGAAAATTTCTCTCCCCCATCTCTGGCAGCATACTTTGGACAAACTTACAAACATGAAGTGACAACCAACAGAAAGAAAAATCCCATGTTGTGAAAGCCAGCCCGTAGTGAGCGTTGCCAATTCTCCCCCTGCACAGACAAAATGGATGTGTGTGGTTAAGTGCAGGACTGTCCCAGTTAAGGTAAAATACTTGGGGCAACCTAGATGAGTGCTCAGGCTGAGAAAAGTCTAAGGTTTCATTTGAACAAATGTAGATCTGTAGCCATGACTGACCAAAATGACCAGGCCAAGGACAGCACGGGAATCCCCTATTCAGACATACCTGAGCAAGCTCACTGTCACATTGCTTAGAAGTACAGTATTGCTGCCAGCATGGGCTCTTCCACAGCTGGTCTCTGACACACAAATCAGGGAAGGCACTGGAAAGGGAACCTCGGAGGGTGAGGTCCAGGTGTTACTGTAAGGAACAATGGACCCATAAGGACTGGGTAAGACACAGGGAAAGAAGAGAAAAAGCAAGCATGCAAGAAAGGAACAAAAGAGCTTCGAAAGTGGTAAGTCTGGTAAAAGAGTAAATTTTTATAGAATGTACCAATTAGCAATGGAGACATACAAGGAAGTTTTATCTACAGACTAGTAGAAAATTTAAAATCATAATAAAATAAAGCCAATCTATTTCTGCATAATAAATATATTGCTTCCCCTCTTCTTTCAGATTGAATTAAAATCATGCAAGTTAAGGATATCTTACAAACAAGAGAGAATCTTAGTTTAGAAAATATTTGTGAAGGAAGTTCTCCTTGCTAGTTTCTATTTCTGAACAAGTGATTTGGAAAAAACCCTCTTCATGATACCACTGGCTCCTTAAAAATAGAGGATCTGCAGTCCAGTTCTTGTCTCAACATTACTTTTTTTGTCTCACAAACAGAAAAGACTTGACACTGTGGTCAGCCAATCGGTTCCATTAAAGAGTTTGATCAGGAGTTCCTCTATCAGAACAAAGGGAGAAAAAACAAAGCAGAACAAAGAGGTGAAATGGACACCTTGTACTCCTGATGGCAGAAAAGGAGTTTCTGAGTCACGCAGAGAGCTCTTAACACCCCGATCAGATGGAGCCAGGATATGGCACTATCTGAACACATGCTCAAAATGCTTTGGAGAGAAATAGTTATATCCAAACTGCTGCTGTAGGCAGGAACGTCTTGCTGGGATTATAATCAGCTGTGTGAATGAGCACAGAGACATAGCACATTTGGTTAGATGATTTTTTGTTAAGACTTGCCAGTGGTACAGGGAAAAAAAAATGCCCTTATAAAGAAAATGATCTCATTTGCAGCTCTGTGATAAGTAGTATTTATCATGAATCTTTGATTCCTCATGCTGCTATTGCAGCTCCTCTGGGATGGCATTAATATACCCTTTCTCTCCATGGCTCCTACTTATCTCAAACAGTCTCTGCTACAAACAGGGTTTTTACCCCTGGCCTGTGAAATTTCTTGAATTATCTGATAAGGGACAGTTTCAGCCACAATCACAGCAAGTCCAGGATTCTGCCCAAATGTTATAATAAAATGTGGGTCAACTGTGCTATACACAGTAGCGTGAAGATAAGGGTTTTACTGGAACTTCTTTACGGAGATGTATAAAAGTTGAGCATAGCTTCATCATTCAGTAGAAGCACATTCATCTCATGCAATCAAAATCATCAAAAGTGATTTTACAGAAAGGAGTGGGTATTTTTAAAAAGTTATCTTTAACTAAAGTCTAGCACCACACAAAAAACATGAATATTTAAGGAAGTTAGACAGTAGCACATCTTAAAAAACAACAATAATTAGCACACGCTAGCTTATATTTTCAAAGCATTTTACAAAAACATTAATTAATTAAGCCTCACAACACCCTTGTGAGATAGTTAAGTACTATTAGTCCCATTTTAGAGACAGAGAAACAGGCATGAAGAAGAGTTTAACCTGCTCACCTCCACACATGTCAAATCCAGGTATACAACATAAGATTTTCCATTTCTTGCCATGTGTGGTCTGATCTCTTAAGAGCTTCTGGTCTTTAATTTAAATTGTCTCCTCTCATCCCTTTTAAGACACCTGTCCTTGTTTCAGTCTGATATGAAAAGGTGCTCACTGAAAGCTAGTCAAAGAATCACAGAATGGTTTGAGCTGGAAGGGACCCTAAAGAACATCCAGTTCCAACATCCCTGCCATGGACTGGGACACCTCCCACTAGACCAGGTTGCTCAGAGCTCCATCCAACCTGGCTTTGAACACTTCCAGGGATGAGGCGTTCACAGCTTCTCTGACAAGCTGTTCCAGTGCTTCACCACCTTCACAGCAAAGAATTTCTTCCCAATATCTAATCTAAACCTAGCCTCTTTCAGTTTAAAGCCATTATCCCTTGTTCTATCACTAAACACTCTTGTAAAAAGTTACAGGAGAGGTGCTCCAGCCTTCTGATCATCTTTGTAGCCCTCCTCTGGACTTGCTCTGTTATGTTGGGGGCCACAGAGCTGGACACAGTACTCCAGGTGGTCTCACGAGAGCAGAAGAGAGGGGGAGAATCACCTCCCTTGACCTGCTGGTCATGCCTCTTTTGATGCAGCCCATGATGCAGTTGGCTTTCTGGAAAAGTTATCAGTGCATTCCAGGAACCTCCTGAATTGCTTATGCCCTGCTATGTTGCCTCTTCAACAGATATGGGGTGGCTGAAGTCCCCCATGAAGACTAGGCCTTGTGAACACGAGGTTGTTCTTATTTATAGAGGGCTTCATCCACTCAGTCTTCCTGGTCAGGCGACCTTTACCAGATCCCTACTCTCATCTGTCCCTGCTCTCCCTTTAATCCTGACCCACAAATTCTTGGTTGACTCCTCATCCATCCCTAGGCTGAGCTCCAGGCACTCCAGATGGAGCTCCACGCACTCCAGCCAGTTATTGACATAGAAGGTGACACCTCCTCCTTGCCTCCAGTGTCTGTTCTTCCTAAAGAGCCTGCATCCTTCTATCCCAACACTCCAGTCAGAGGAGTTATGCCACCCCATGTCTGTAACAGCCCTGCACGTGTGAGCACACTATTCACGACAAACAAGCAGAATTAGGAAAAACATTTTTTATAAACTCTGTGTTACTGGAAGCTGTTTAACAAAAGACTTGACATGGTTATTTCCATACTGCCAGAGTGTCACTTCTCATCAGGCACCTGCCACCAGGAAACTTGCTGAGGCCTATCTGCAATGCTGGTACAGCTCAGAATCTGCAAAAAAAGTAAGGTTTCTCTGCTTCTTCCAAGCAAGGAATCTCTCTGGCAAGGGGTCTTCTCTAGGAAGAACTCGTATGAGTAAAACTGCACTGAAAACAAAGACTTTTATCAAGAAGAGTCTCAAGGTAAAGCCAAGTGTATGTCAGAAAACCTGGAAACGTTCATCTATTGTGCTTTTGTTGCCTTTCTCTGGACTCACTCTATTATGAGAGATGGTCTGGAGGCATCAGACATCCTGGGGGCTAGAAAATGATTCTTCCCAGTCACTTTGAGAAGACAAGTTCCCTTATCATATCACTCCTGCACTGAACTAGTAAGTGACAGAGTAGGATTAAACTTCCAAACCACCTGAAAGTTCAAGTCAACGGATTTAACTCTATAAACTGTCAAATTTAACTCTGTCAAATCTGGCAGATCTACTGCTGCCTTTTTGCAAACCCAGGTGTTAGCAGAGACATAGAAATAAAAACAGTCCTTCCATCTTCAGTTACATATGTCCATTAGACACTATCCAGAGTCCAGGAAGTTAGTTTCAGGACAGCTTGATCTGAAGATCCTCCCCATACTTTTGGATCAGCTTCATGTGGTTATGGTCCACTGACCATTGCTCTGGGAGGTGTTTGGGCTTCATGCTGTCCAAGAAATGCTGCCGCCAGCGTCTTTCCAGCTGCATAAGGGAGCGCAGGCCTCCTTTAGCACAACACTGGACCACCTTCAGTCCATGTGGCACGTAGCTCTCATTGCAGATCCTGCCAGGACACAAGCACAATTTATTTTCACACAAGCCTGCTGTCAGACTCCAGATCTGTCTCCAGTGAACAGCAAGACACTGAAGATACTTTCAGCTGCAGAGTTTAATTACAGACAAAGGGTAAGCTAACCAAGAGGGAGAGTTTTAAGCTTTGCTTCAATGCCAGACTGCTTTCTGGAACACAGTTACACTGTAAAGCTGGTTTCTCTGAACTGAGAAAGTGTTCTTCTTTATAGCAACACTAAACAAAGCTCTTAAGGTCCATTACAAGCTCCTCAGGAGACTGCAAATTTCTCAAGGCAAGAACTATATGACCCTCCAGAGCACTGAGCCTATCATTGAATTCCCTGCCTGGATAAGTTCTGAGTTACAACATCAGCACTCTACAAACAACAGCGGGCATAACAAGGGGAAAACACACATTTCATGCAGAGACTAGACACTTGTTAAGAAAAGATATTTGGGGAGGCTTTGAGAAAGTGAAGAAGAGGAGACTTCTGATATGACTGTCCTTCAGACTCTTTTCCTGATGTGTCCTTCAAAAGAAGTATAAAATGTTGGAGGGGAAGATGGAGAGCAAGAACAGAAGACTGGTGAGGAGGAAGGGAAAGAGGGAAAAAAACAAGAGCTGCAGTTCAGAGACCAGTGGTGGGTTGAGGGGAGATAGGTATAAACAAAAACAAAACCAGTAAGAAATGCAATATAAATGACTATAAACCTTACGTTCAACCTACATGGGCTTGCTATACCTGGTTTCCAGACCAGCTGCTGCCTGGAGCATCTCTGGAGTGACTGTCTCTGTGTTATAGAAGTCCTTGATGCTTTGCAGCAGCTCTGCCCTCCGGGGGTCAGGCAGGCTGTCTGCATTCAGCAGGGCTCGCGCCCCCGAGCGCACTTGCCTGCGCAGAGGGTCCTCCAGGAGACGCACACCTTCCTCGGAGCCGATGGGGGCCCCAAACTCCTCGGCCAGCTGCTGCTTGAGGTGGTTGTCATAGTAATTGGAAATGGCATGGCAGGACGTGCAGAGTAGGAGCACGTCATGTGAGTTGTGGTCCTTCATCTGGATGGGGAAGTGTCTTCGGTATTCGTGAGGAACAACATTCTTCCTAGAGAAGACAAAACAGACAGCTCATTGCATTTGTCTGGAGCTGCTGCTCCCCCGTTCCTCCTCCTCCTGGCCCAAAAAGGGTCAACTAAAACTAAAAGTGCAGGTAAACAAAGATTACCAGGACTCTTAGTACAGCAAGTGATTATTTTTATTCTTTTCATTTGTAGTTCTCTCTACAGATTTTCTGCATTTCTTTTTTTTCTTTCCAAAAATTCATCGCTTTCAATTAAAGATTCATAATGTATTAAAAAAAAAAAAAAAATCAAGTAATGCACTATGAGAAGTATACTTCTCAACTAATCAGTAGCAGGCAAAAAGACAAAGACAAAAATCTTGTTCTTTTTGACCTCCTGAGCTTTAGTCTCACCTAAACCTTTCAAAAATATAAGGATTAAGTAGTGGAAGGAATAGTACAGCTATTTTTGGAAGGGGATGCCACCCACCCAGTGTGTGTCAGCACACTGCTGGCCCCATCATTCAAACTGCAGCACACACATGTTCTCTATGCTTTGATCTCTCCTAGGATCAATATCTCCTGCCTCTGTAAGGGGAAAGGCTGGTCTCTTCAGTGTCTCACACAGCCATACAACTGCAGAGCATTCAAACAGCGTCCCATCCAGGACATGAACAAGCACAATGTTTCAGGCCACTAACCAAGCTTCTGGATGCCAAACTAGATGCAGACCTCAGTCCTGTTTTAGAAGATGCGTTTTCCTCCTATCCACTAAACAACTCACCGGATATACGATTCTCGCTTGCCACATACAACACAGAGGTTTTCTTTGACTGTCAGATAATAATCAACTTGAGACTCGGGACGTCCTGAAGGCTCAAACCGCAGCTTCACAACAAATGGGTCTGTGCTAACTAGCTCTAAAAAGAGAAAGGCGAAGAGAAAATATTCAAGACAAATTGTACTGGAAAGCTAAAATAACGATGCTACAACAAAAGGATACAAAAATATTCATGCTCCATTACGAAGAGAGAGAGAGAAGGGAGAGAGAGAGAGGGGACAGAGAGAGAGCTGTATTTCAAATACCAACAGGAAAAGTGCTATGCCTACCTCCAATCCCCTTGTCCAGATACCACTGAGCCTTCTTGCGATCACAAGTGCACAGGGGTTGTCCATCTGGTGCATGCAGGAAGCAGTTGTCATACAGTGGAGATTTTCTATGAAACAAGGGCAGTATTACAGCAACTATAATAGCATGCAAAAAACCCCAGAGCTTTCTATAGCCCTGTGTGCCACACTGCAGTTCATGCAGCCTCCTCTGAATCACAGGAGTACCCCTAAACACACACTTGAGGCTGCTGAGACTCCACAGGCTGCTGCTGAGGAAAGCAGTACATTTGAAAACTTATCCAGGGTTCACCAACTGACTCGAAGGTATCTTTGCTCTCCCGCTGCCAACAGAATTGTAACTCTGAATCCCAATTTTCAAGAGATGCCATCAATGATGACAGCCTTTGAAAAAAATTGCATTAGAAAACAAAAGAGAATTGAAGTCACAAAGGATGATGAGCTAAGAGTAACTCAAAGAGAGCATCAACTAACAGGCAAGGCAGTTTCAAGGACTGGCTGCCTAGGCCTGGATTTTAATGTTTTATTATGAAAACTTTTCTAAAACTTAGTGTGAACAGCAATTACTTCATTCACCCAAGAGAAATGGTCCAAAAACACTCTTGCAGCACTGGGAACTTGAACACATGAGTTCTGGAGAACAGCAAAGCTGAGCTGATGCCCTCAAACACAGGCCCCAACCTTTGGCAGTGACAGGAAGTCCTGCTTGAGCAGCTTCTGGCCGTTTGTGGCAGTGTGTGGAAGGGCTCTGTTTTGCAGAAAATGTTTCCTTACTCTGCCAACCTCCTTCAAACAAAATTGAAGAGTGGAGCTGGCTGGGCTCAGAGAAGACCTGGGAGGAACTGGCCAGACATGTCACAATACACTGTAGAAAAGTTTCCTTTCCTCTCTACAGCGAGATTGTACAAATTAGTACTCAGCAGAGCTCTACCAGCTAAAAATGTTGATTCACGGGCTACGTAATCAGACAAAATTATTTCTTCTGAGGTCCCTGAGGGGAAAAAACCCAACAAAAGATACAAGAGGTCTCTTTCCACTGAGCATCAACAGTTCAACTCAGTCACCATGACAATTTCAGTACTTCCCAACTCTAAATGAATAAACATTAAAACTAAACAGACTTAAAGAGAAAGGAAGAGTGAAAAAGGACTTTTCAAACACATCCAGTGTTATTACAGACTAGAACCACATTGCTGTAAATACTGTAAAAAACAGTGAGTCTACAGAGCTCTCATGAAGTCAAGCACAGTTAAAAACAAAAAATAAATAAACATATATGGGAGAGCTCAATTTATCTTGGAATGTGATTTTGTTTAAATTTTAATCCTCCCACGAGATGCAGTCCTCCTGTTTTGTATTACATAGCCTCCAAATAAAAAAATAAAAAAAAAATATGAGGGACTTGCTCTGTAAAACACAATACTGTTAATGACTGCTAATGAAATAAATACTATTGATTACACTAAAATTTCTCCATTGCCAATCCAATAAACTTAAAAAGAAGAAAACAAATGCAAAAATGTCTTTCTTTCCCAATGATAATGACATATAATTTTAGTTATGTCCAGTGATAAATTTTATTAGATTGTATCCCAACAAAACCAAATATACCAGTACCCCACATCTTCCACTGCATTGAGCTTAAAGCATCTTTTCCAACTTGTTTTTAATTTAAAAACAACTGAACTCTCACTAGCAAAAGCCCATAAGAATTTAGGATTCACTCAAAAAAATTGCCTGCAAGGATGGTAATCCTGAATCCAGCAACAGCTGCCTCTGCAAGGCCAAAGCAGCACTATTCCCTCCTCTGGCCCCCTGGCCAACACAGAAGGGCACTGCTTTGCTGCTACCACAGGCTGTTCCTTCCTGTGCCCTCTGGCACCTCACATAACATGTCTTACCCCTGCTAACCTTAGCTTTCAGCCCTGCCATCTTTGTGGCCACAGTGACATGGGACAGCAAAGGACAAACAGTCCACAAGGCAGCTCCTGATGAAAGGACAAGCCCTGTGCAGTTGCCACCTTTTCCCTGGAGGAGACATGGCACAGCTGTTTCAGCAGCAGAATCAGAATAGAATATGCTGAGTTGGAAGGAACCCTCCAGGATCATTGAGTCCAACTCCTGACTCTGCTCAGTACACCTTGGACACCCAAGAATGACACCTGGACAGCCAACTGCCTCCTGCTGGGACTCTGCTCTCAGGCTAATGCTTCCACAGGGGAAGGAAGGAGGGGCAAAAGTCGAAGACAACACCTCAACTTGCTCATGAACTAAGTAGAGATCTAAGTGCTGCCCCCGCTTTCAATACCAGCTAGAGGAAAATGAGGAAAACAAAAACAGGATCTGACCCTCATGACTGTTAGGTCCCGTGTTCCCTTTCCTAGCTCACATGATCTACTTTGTTTAATGACTAGAGCATGAGGCAACACTCAGAGTTTTCCATATGCAATGCAAAGAGTAAGATGTGCTCATATACTCACCGTGCAGAATATCCCACACCCAGAGGCTTTCGCTTCTGCCTCCGTGGATCTCTCATTTGCTGATTGCCAGAGGGCTGGCCATTCACCCAAGATTTCCGATTCTTTGTCTTCTGAGGGGAACGTCCCTCTCCACTCTTCTCCTCTCCTGTGCTGCCACTCTTTCTTCCTCTAAATGGGATATCCACCAAGCCCTGGCATTTACCCCGTGCTTTCTCCCAAGCAGTGACAGAGTTTTCCCCTTCAGATGTAGCAGGGAGGCTGGTAAATCCCAGCAAACGGAAGAACAGAGCCACTGAGACCTGGGCATCCCTAGCAGCATAGAGAACCTGCAGAAAAGCACAGAAGTCGAGACACTGACAAACAGCAAATACTCCCAAACATTATCAGTCTCTATCAGTTGGAGCTGGATTCATTTCCTTTTGAAGTTCACATAAAGTTTTGCAGATTGAGTGGCACTTTCATAACATCACCACACCTCACTACACTGGGGTAGTGCCCCCAGGAACTGCAAGGGACTGAAAATATATTTAGGTCAGACATCCTCCCACCCTACCAATCCCTCCATCATAAAAAGTTCCCTTTTGGCACACTGGCTACGAGTATTCAGCACGGTTCTTTGTCCTGTCACTCCCTCTACTGGCCATTGCTACCGCAGGCATGTGCAGCTTCACTAAAGAAACTGGGCAGTCGGGGAAAACCGTAAATGCTGTAAAGAAGGTGAATGAGATTTCCAGCGTCTCTCCAACATTGCACCGACTGCTACAGACTGAAGAAAATAATAAAATGGTGAGGTTTTGGAAACACTTCTTCAACGGATCTTGCCTCATAGATTTTTCAGGACTAAAGGAAAACAAGGATCAAGAATCTAGGGAGAAGAGCAGAAAATTATCTTCTTGGAAAAGGAGGGAAAGGCAGGCAGTGAGTATGAAATTAACTTTAGACCACATCACACATAAAGTTTTGAGGTATAATTTGAATAGGCTCAGATCTCCCTGTCGTAAAGCCTCTTTTTCTACTAAGAAGGTTACTTTTCCTCCCAAACTAGTAAGTTGAAGTGGAGAACACACCTGATCTTGTGTCAGTTCTTCTGCCTCCCAGTTGCTGCAACGCATATGAGGAGACTTGTCAAGCGGGAAGTTCAGGACTTTTTCAGCTAAAGACTTAAGGCTAAGGCAGTTGTGAAGTAGATCCTTCCTTCAGTTCAACAAACAAAGTGAAACAAACATATTAAAAATGAAACCATACACTCATGCAAATTCAGTTGGCCTCATTCAGCCTGAACCTGCGAGAACACAATGCACATGATGCATGACTCAAACAGCACACAGCTGCCTGTCAGCTTTACAGGCCCTCTCCCTTCCCTCTACTAAAATGTTCTTTCTAGATTTAGTAATTATCTCGTGTCTGCAATATGCAAAGCAGGCAAGGTTGGGAGTTAGTAAAATTTAAGGCTGAAGTGTTTGGCTCTGAACTACTCACTTCTGAACTAAAGAGGTCCATCATACAGTGATGGACCACCTGTCTGAGGGATTCATGAGAAGCCCAAGAACCAGGAATGACTCAGAAGAATCTTGGCCACTAGAGGCAAGAAGTCCATCCTCAGTGCTAAAAAGGTACCAACAGGTCAGCAAACCCATGCCCAGATCACTAACACCACATCCAGACAAACTGTACGTGAAGAATATGTGCAAGTAAACCATCTTGTTTTAGGAAGAGTTAAGAATAAGAAAATGGCATCATAAGTGTAACCTTTCTATAGAGGCATTGTTATTAAAAGAGAACATTGGAACTGGTTTATTTAGTAATTTTTCAAGAAAACTTTAAATTCAACAGTTCCACTTATGTGCCTTGGGCACATTTAACCCATACTTCTGGGCAGTGTATTCAAACATCTGCTGATACAGTGTTCACTCTTACTGCATTACCTCACTATGCCTGGACTTCTTAAAAGCTGAAGCACAATACACAGAAAAGTCCGCAAAGGTATTAGTCTGTGAGAGAAGACTAACAGACACAATTAGCAAATGAAATCCTCATGAAGATTTCATTTCCATTAAGACCACAGAATACAAGCATGTCATGTTGTTGGGCTGCAGCTATCAATGCCCATTCTCTAAAGCCACCCTAAGAATTCCAGACATACCAGCCTGATATCATTCAGCTTATGCAAATCACCTAAGAAATATTTCCAACTCAAACGATGCCTCAAACAGACGTACCTCTGTCTCCAGGCACTTACCGCTGTCTCATGGCTAAATACCGGAGATCCATGCTCCCTTTGACTGGAAGACCATAATCATTAAGCAATTTGCAAGCGTCTTCCCAGCATCCTACCCCAACTTTCAACACAGCACTATCTGCCATGATGTCCAACAGGGTCTTTGGAAGAGTCTGGCCACTGGCAACAAGCCTGGGCAAACGAACAAGAAGGCAGAGGCCACTGGAACAAGCCATCTGTAACAGGGATACAGGATTTGCTTTTCCCTGCACAGATACCTGTAATGAAGTAAAAAATGAGAGTCCAGGTTACAGTATTATTAGTATACTGGAGCTGAAGCAAATTGCAAAAAAGGCCACTGAAGGCAGGAAATACTTATCAGTTTATATGGTCAAATACTGTTACATATCTCTAAAATATGACTCAAGTTATGTGGTCTTTTTCACAGTATTACTGTTACCAAGCTACTTCTTGCCACATTCCCACAAGAGAATCTTTCCCCCTTTCACCCTTCCCCTTCATAGCTGAGCTGGTGGAAGAAATCAGAAACATTTTTTAATCCACATCAGCACAAAGCCACCCACTACATAAATGTTTATGGCAAATACATTGTTTAGCTGTGGCTTATACTAATGACTTGGGGTGAATAAATTTCCAGTCAAAACAATGGCAAAGCCAGGCTTTATAAATTACTTTAAGCCTGTTCCAGATATCACACATACAAAAGTACAAGCAGAAGAGGAACTTTGTTTCCTGTTTGCCCCAGTGAGTTTTATCTATGTATCAGCATTATCCTCCTTTTTGGATTTAACATCCTCAAGATGTTGTTTCTTAAATATGTAGCTGGATTTAAAATAGTGTAAACCCAAGCTACTTCTAGTAAATCACCTTTAAAGAGATATTACACAAAACACATAGTGCTATACTTAGCCATACAACTGTTACTATATTTAGCAAAGTCGATTTACCACAGGAACTCAGTAAACAAATACATCTGGTGAATTAAAAACTTATAATCCTTAAAAGTAAGAAGAATCAAAATTAGCAGCTACTTCACTGCTGTCATGACAGACAATCACAGTTTCAATAGTGAGTCCAGTGGTATCTATTTAAGCAAAGGAATTGCTCCACCTTCAATGATTTCCCCACTCCATTTGCAATCTAAAGGAAGGAGAGGCGCTTCTTGATCACTCACCCACTCACAATCAATTCCAAGAACCGGCCACTTTTCCAGCTCCTTCTTCAGCAATGGTTCAACATGATCCCACTCCTCCTGCTCTGAAACTACCACTACGTCTGTACCAAGGGTCCTCTCTATCCAGAAAAAGGTGGGAGATCTGAAGAAGGAAAGCACCTTATCCTCTGCCTTAATGAGTTTCTCATCTCCTGACTTTACTGCTGCTTCCTCTTGCTGACTACTACAGCGTGTTTTTCCTTTCCGACGCTGGGTGGCTTTCCATAAAACCAGGCCCCCCAGGGCAACACCCAGCAGGGTCGCCAAAGTAATCGTCACGGCTGTTGGCTTGGCCATTTTTTATTGCTCCTTCTCCCCCTTCACCTCACCCTCTCAAAACGGTATTGTGACATTTCATCATGGCCTGCAGAGAAAAATAAGAGAGGAAGAAATTAAAGACAACCTAATGAAATGTGTTTAGAGATATTAAACACGTACAATGGTATCATAAAAAGGTTCTAGCCACAACTTGGGATCCTGATAGAAAAAAGGTCTGGGTCCCACTTTGATAGACTGGGGACCTGGGGACAGACTGCTGCAGGGATGGATTGGGCAGGAAGAGGAGACTGAATGCTGCTGTCGATCAAACCACTAAAAACCTTAAAGGGAATCCATTAAATTAAACTGGTGCAACTGGGTCCTTCCACAAACTCTGCTATTCCAGAAATAAACTAGTCACGGTTATTATCAACATCTTTTAGTTCAGTTTGGAACTAGATCAACCTAAACAAGGCCAAAATGAAATTGCTGCAGAATAAGCATGTCCGTTCACGCATTAGTAAATAACAGGCATTTGTCCATTACATTCACATCGACACTAGGGTCAAATGGCTCTTCAGGCATTGAAAAGCCCTAAAGCAGCAGCATCTATTTTTAACATAGCTGCCCCTCTATCATACAGAAGCAGTATGTAGTACCCCTTCAATAAACTGGAATCAATCCTGCCCCTGCATCACTACCTCCCCAACCCGCCACGTTGTTTCTAAAGGGCTGTCCTTGCGCACTCTTCCCCACAAGCAGAAGTTCGAGTGTCGATGCTACTCCAGCCCTGCACAGCCGCTCCCAGCACCCCGAGCACGGCGCGGGAGACCTGCGTGAGCGCCCCCGAAGCAACAGGTCATTCACTGCCACCCCGTAAACTGAGCACGAACACCGGCTGCAACGAGGCGGCCCGCAGCGATGGCCTCTCCCTCGGTCCAACAGCCACTACCCCTCTGGGAACCGGGGGGTGCCTGTGCTCCTTGTGCGGAACCCCTGCCGGGCCAGGAGAAGCCCCGACAAAACACCCCGGCGGCCGTGGCGCGCCAAGGCCCGGGGGCGGGCCCGACACCCCAGCCGAGCGCTCCTGCGGGCCGCTGCCAGGCCCGGCGGGATGCGGGCAGGCGGGGGCGTNCCGCCGCCTCTCCGGGATGCGCGCAGCAGCCTCTCACCCGCGCCCGGCCCCGCCGCCCGGCCGCGACCCTACCGGGCGCCCACCGACCCGCCCGCTGCCTCCGTCCCGCGGAACGGCTGCGTCCGGCTGCAGGAACCCCCCGCGGGCCAGTCGCCACACACCCCCGGAGCTT